>QLOR01000047.1:0-73612 GCA_003313825.1 Sarcodon aspratus
GCACCGGTGATAAGTGTTCTACTCTGTATTTACGGCATTACACCTAGGTACTAGCAGTAAATACGGGATAATTTCCTTCCGGGACCTCAGCTCTGCCCCGAAAAAGTCGTCGGCGGCAATTTTCGACTCGCGGCTGGGCATCCGTGCGTTGTTTGTGGGTCCCCCAAGCTGGAAGCGAGCGTCGGCCTCACTCGAACGGGCAGGGCGCATCAAGGTCGGCGTTACCGTGTCACGCCGAGGTTTACGCTGATTTACGGGTTTACCGTAAATCGAGGCGATTATACTGACTTTACCGTGTGCTTACTAAGCTTATAATGATCGATGAGTCTTTCAACATCTTCCGATGTAGCAGAACACTAACGAAACCTTGTAACTTACATAAGGCTTTCAACAGCTTATAACCTGCCTAATACAAACAGCGTATTGTAATATCCATAACCGTTACAAGGAATTCTGTTCGATTTTCCACTTTAAAGACATCAGATAAATCAAAATAATTACAAGTAAGGAATACAAGTGTTTATATTACATTATGGCCTTTATATTATATTACCTACAAGATAAGGCCTTATAACTTTTCGGGCGTTTTGCTGATGTAGACGCCCAACACAGGGATAACGTTGAACAGACGTTCCCACGAGTGCTACTAGCTCAAATCAAAATCCGCCTTACGATCGAACGAAAAAAAAACATGTCTGATCCGACTTCCCAATCGCAATCGGGGATAGAATATCCATCGACCTCTGAAGACACGACTACAGCCACTGCAGAAGGAGCCGCCCCTCTCTCCAAAAAGGCGCAAAAGAAAGCCGCCAAGACTGCACGATTTGCAGCACAAAAGCTCGAGCGGAGAGCCCGGGAGAAGGAAGCGAGGAAAGAAAAGAAGTTGAAGAGGGCTGCTCAGGAACAGGATATGGGGGATACCGATGAGGCGGAAGGTGCAAGTCCCAGGAAACGCCCAAAGGTGGACAAGCCTGTTGGTCCTGTGGTCAAGTTTGGAGCCAGGCTGGTTATTGACTTGGGGTTTGATGACAAGATGACTGATAAGGTGCGTTTTATGGTATTTTAAACCTGCGGTTTTATCTACTATGGTCACGTATTTGTTATGGGGTTTCATGGCAGGAGATCGTATCTTTGACTTCACAGCTGGCTTATTCGTACAGTGTCAATCGAAAAGCTGTGAGGCCTTTTGAGCATTTATTGTTCACATCATTGAACGGCAAGACTCTGGCTCGGTTGGAAAATCTTAGCGATGCAGGGTATAAGAGATGGGCAGGGACGGAATGGTGGAGTGATAGTTATGAGAGGTTGTGGAATGACAAGGAACCCGAGTTCAATCCAGATAGGGCATCCGAGACTCTCACAACAAGATCAGGGCCAAAGACAGACAGACAAAGCGTCGTATATCTTACAGCGGATTCGTCTGAAGAGTTGACGGAACTTAAAGAAAACGAGACGTACATCATCGGTGGCATCTGTGATCATAATAGATATAAAGTGCGTATTCAATTGGTACATCAAAACTCCGTCTTATTGGTTGTTGCTGTGCTTCAGAATCTCTGCGAGAACAAGGCCATATCCACTGGTACTCGTTCTGCTCGTCTCCCTATCGGCACTTACTTGGCACAACTTCCAACACGAAAAGTGCTGACTGTAAACCAAGTGGTCGAGATTTTACTGAAATGGACCGAGACCAGGGACTGGGAAAATGCGTTATATAGCGTTATGCCAAAACGGAAATTCCATCAGGGCAGGTCCAGAGACAACGACGTTGATAGCAAACAGGAAGACAGTGAACAGGAAGTGGCCGTTGTAGGCGAAGAATTGGAACCATAGTAGGGACTGCGTTATAAAACTTCCTTCAGGCTTGTTTTCGCTGAGCCTCTTTCAAGAGGTTTCGGTTGATTAGACGCAGGCTTCCAACCGATCTGGGACTCGGTATAAGCGGAGTCGCGCAGTATGACCTTGGCTGCTCACCATGTAGATGATTTGGAAAGTAGCAGGGATTGTACCATCTTCGTTTCCATGGAGCTCTTCTTCTATCAATAACCTACATAAACACGACAGTTCATCTACACACCTTTGTAGATAGCAGACGATGCCGCCAATGTATCACGACGAAAGAAGTGCCGTCTGCGAGAAGGACATAAGAACGTGTAAGATGAATATACCCGTACATATACGGACCTCCCGATTATGGCGTTACTTTCACCCATATCTCGTAGATCTTCCATTAATTCCCACATAGTAGGATAAGCCACTTGGATTTCATCGATATCAACTGTCAGTAAAGTGAAACCAGCGCGCCCGAGAAGGTTGGATATATCCCGAGTGTCTTGATATCAACAAGCTGTCAGCTGACAGACCTTTGAGAGGCTAGAAAAGGCATCCAAATAACATACCAGTCATGGGCGAGACGTGAGGTGATATACCACCTTCTCGTTCCCCTTCAGCCAGCTGTAGGGACGTTCTTGTGCAAAGATTAGTGGTGTTTATATTCTCGCTTTTAGCGCTCACCTTAGCTCAAAGAGAGTGTCTCCGCCAAATAAAGCTCCCAAAAACAAGCCATCAGGCATTAAAGCTTCTTTAATCTGTACTAAAGTTCCTAACAACTTCATGAACACCGAGGGTTGAAACGTCTATATAGAAGTATATCATACCAGGAAGATCGTTGATCCAGTGAAGGCTCAGGCAAGAAACTATTGCTTCCTGAGAATTTCGGGGTATCGTCGAGAGAAGATTTTCTTCATCCGCGTTGATACGTTCCACATCGACTGGAATAACGTGTGAGCACTCTAGAGTAACGTGTTGAATCTAACGAACCTTCAAACTCGGAGTTTGGATCACGCTCCAGCAGATTTTCTAAGTCTCAGTTGGACTATTTCAGAATGTAGAAGTGGTATTGAGCTCACTGCTTGAATCAAGCATTACCACCTTCTTGGTCTTGTCAGACTCGAGTAGCTTCGACAAATGACCTGGACCAGAACCAAGGTCAAGGATGGTATTGAAATTGCGTTTGATATCCTGATTGACAAAAGCTAAGTATATTATGACACTTGCCCGAAGACGAAGCGCAAACCATGAAGCGTTCCATTAATCTATCGGCGACTTCATCCCGCACGTAGTCGACCGTTCGACTTCGCTCAACATGTTCTGGCCTTGCAGAACGGTTCCTCTGTAGTAGCTTGGCACGGCGGTCAAATATTTCGAACGGACTCGCAGGTGGATTTGTAGATATAGAGGCAAACGAGCGTGCAAGTCTGGGAACTCGGTGGACGATAATGCAGACTCGGAACATGGTGACATGCGTCCGACGCGACGCGCTTGCCATTTACTGCATGTGACACAACCATCGTCATCCCTGTCTCTTCCTTCTCTAGATTCCAGTGGCTCTGTTGATTTCCTTAGATCTCTTTCTTGGTTTCAGGCATCCCGCGGTCGCGATGGCGAACCCGAATCAACAACTATCCCATATAGTTACTCAAGAGCAGTATGAGGCAAACAAGACCAGGATTGCCGAGATGAAGGAACATCTACGTGCTTTCGAGATTCATAATGAGGTTGGACATGAAGGTTTTATAAATTGGCAGCAAGAATTAACGAGGCGTATCCGGGATGGGGAAAAAGCACAGTATGTCCACTCTGCGTACTTGTTATCCCAGTGAACAACTATATTCTTCTAGGCAGATGTTGACGTCATTGCAACAGCAATCTTCCACTACGTGTGTTGCTTGGTTCTTTATTTCTATAATACCTCCTAAAATTGACGGATATGGACTTCGTTGTAGACACACCTCGTCTTCCAGCAACACCGCTGGTCCATACCTCACTAGTTCGTTACCTCCACGAAATCAGCATACTCCAATCACTGCCACTATTGAGGAAGTTAGTTCTACTTCCCCACGACCGCCGGCGACACCATATGTAACGGGTGGGTCGTTCGTTAACGGTTCTCGTACAGGCCACCCAAATTCTACACATGTTGCTGAAGGGGCATCAACCTCCTATGGATATAGTGGTGCTCAAAATCACTCAAACTATTACCGGAACGGGCTCTATCGTCAACATGAAACCTCTGATGTGCCCCAGGTATCTGAATAATAAGGGAGCTCTTCTGAGTAGACATTGCTCACACCTCCTTGTAGTCAAGTCGGGGTTCAATAAATCGAGATGATACTACGTACTCAACCTTGCCCGCACAGCCTACTCCCCGTACGTTCTCTGTATATGTGGCCTGACTGGCAATCTCTTATAAATTAATTGTTGGACACTTCGATATAGTTTCCTCAAGCGGTTCAAGGGATGTGCATCCTGCTACAACACTGCAGAATCAGTCCATACCACGGCCAATGGCAACAAATTCTTCAAAGTCGGCTCCGCAGAAAAGCGTCTTTCCAGTAGTCAGTCACCCGCCAATGACATCTTCCACCACAAACCAGCCTGTAGCAGCTTCATCAGAGGCGATGCGTAAGGCTTATGATGACATCTATCGAGTACTTCAGGTACATTTAACCTGTGGCGTCTCACATGCACAACTAATCCTTTCTTGATCCTTGAAGCCGTATGAGATGAAGAAAATCGAAACTTGCCTTTTCCAGGTGTACGCATACCGCACAAAGAACCTCCGAAGTTCTGGGATGATCCAAGGGATATTAGATCGGCTGCAGGTCAGTTTGACGACCTAGATCGCATGCCTTGCTTCTAATCGTAAATTATCGAATTTGTGCAGTATTTCTCATTCGAAGACATGCGAACTATATTATCCTCTGTCTACGAGAATTTAAAACGGACAGTCGGCCCCCACAACACGTCGTCATATCCAGTTGCAAGTACTCAAGCGGCATTCACACTACCTTCACAACCGGCCATTCAGCCTCCCCTAGAACCAATCGCACAGCACCCCACACTCCAAGATAGTACTAAAGCGGCATCCACAGCACCTTCACAAATGGCCGTTCAGCCCCCCCAAGCACCAAGCGCACAGCACTCCACACTCCAAGATAAAACCTTAAAGCCGGTGTGTGCCAGAATTACCATAGCCCCCTTTTTTTACAGATGACCAATGATATGACAGTCGGATCAGGCGGTACCTACTATGGAGGAAGCGTCGGCAGCGCCTCCACGGATGGAGCCAGAAATATCGAAGAAAATAAAGGAGATTCTTAAACGACTTCAAAAAGAGGTACGTATCAAAGATCAGACTTCTATAACCTTGGTCGTAATGGCCATCCGTTGCAGCATAAGTCCACAAAGCAGGTAGGAGAGTTTGTTGTTGCGTTGTATAGGGCTACGTATGCGCGGAAGATACCCGAGGATGCTCTAGTTCGTTGGGCTGTTGAATCGTTGCAGGTATTTTGCATATATTTCCCCCTGTGATATAAGCCACTATTCTGCCTGAATAGCGGATTCCTGTCCCTACGGTTCAGAAAGCTCTAGAGCTGATTATGAAGCAACTGGGCGTTTCCAATCCCTTGGCGGGCACTGCAAATGATGCCATGGACCCGGTTGCCAGTGGCACAACACAACCCTTTGTATATCTAAACAAAGGTAGCTCTTCAAGTTCCCTTACGGGAGCAGTGGATGTTCCAATCGCAAAAACATTTGCACAAGTTGCAAATGCTTCTGCCAGCAGGCTGTCACCCACCCAACTGCCTAGTGCAACTGGGTATCTAGCCAATTCAGATATTAGTATTAGTCGGTCGACCACGTCTCAAGCATCCCCAGGACCATTAAATCCCTCAGGGCGTATCGCTTCGTCAAGTATAACACAAGCTGCACCGAATTCAGATCTTGCACCTACACAAACACCAACATCGCCTCACTCACTTAATACGTCTGCTTCCGCTCCTTCTGCCCCCGCTCCAGTTAATGAATTACCGAGCGCAATATCAGACAAGCCTGTTTCGTCTGCGGCATTGGGAACGTCTCTGGGGGTGACAGCTCAAGTGGACCGAAGTCGCTTAGCTGAAGGTATCCTGAATGAATTGGGGATGCCTACTAGTACCATGTCTGCTCTTATGACTAAAAAAGAGGCAAGACGGGAAAGGAAACAGGAGGAAAAAAAGCGGAAGAAAGAATTGGAGTCGGTAGCATCGAATGCTAGTGCAGAAGAGACAAAAGAGATGCCGCACGAATCAACCCAAGCGATCGGCGAGGCCCAGTCAACTGCCGGAGACTCTATCCAAGAAACCTCTACAAAGGAGATGCTCCATTCGAGTTCACTTGACGTTGTGCCTCGGACAGAGCCTGTATGTTCCGTTGATCCTGCACGTTTACTCCAGTCAGAACCTTCGGCTCAAGCCGCCGCAGCCACACTTCCTACTGAACCTAAGAGTGTGGATCATATCACTACGGATGGTCTCTGGGCACCCACTGTCCCGTATGTAATACCTATTACGCCTCATACGCCAGCAAGCGCCAAAGTTCCCACCCAAGCACATTCGGTGTCTCCTGCCCCTCCCGCAGAACCACTCTTCCTAGTCAGCGACAGCGAATCAGAGAGCATTATGAATGTGGACTACCCAATAGAAGGGTCCGTTCCCCCAAAACAAAACGCGGTAACAGAGTTAGAGAATCGAATTATACCAGGTTCGCATACGGTTGCTAGTGCTAAGCCTAGGTTTCTTGTGAATAATCTAGGTATGAAGAAACTGCAATCGCTTGCCTCTGCAATTCAGCCTCAGTCGAGCTTACTCCATTTGTAGGTAAAGACAACAAAAGCCCTTCCTCGCAGACAGAAGTTCGACTCGATGTGGGAAACTCGGAGAAGGATATTGTGAAGAGGAGCCGATTCTACATTGAAGTACCACCTCTACCGATATGGGCCAAAATGAAACGAAACGAGGAAAGAACAGACGAAGAGATAGATGACGGTAGTTCATATCCACGCTAAATTTACATTGATCCGCATGCTGAAGTTATAATTTCACCAGAAATGGCGAGAGTCAGAGGTCCGTGTGGCAATTCTTTCTTAATATTCGTCTTCATTCGTTTGTTCAGATGCAGAAGAGCAGAAAGCATTAGATGAAGCGTTTTCGCGATTGAAGTCGCGTCCCTGCCGTTGGCGTGGTTGTGGAGTTGTGCTCAATTGTACTAACGTTCTCTGCAAGCATTTGACTTTGCACATACACGAACTTGAGGTAACATTTTTAAATTCATCTTCGATATGTACTGGACTAACGGTCGCTCACAGGGAATCCAGGGTTTCAAGTGCTATTGGCGAGACTGTACACGACGCTTTAGATCATCGGCCTCGTTGGAACACCACGTTCTTCGCAGTCACGCTATGAAGCCAATATTCTGCGCTTACAAAGGTATTGATACTCGTTCTCGTAATGGGACATTATGATGTGATGTGTTCATGTCAGGATGTAAAGATACTTTCGAAAAATCTGGCGATCTGTTTAACCACAACTTGATGAAGCACAGGAACGATTCGTTGAAAAGTTCGGCTTCGCCCACTACCTACAATAGGGCACCTCCGGCTCAGACACTTCCTGATGCTGCACCATCATACACTATGGTTCCCGTATCACAGACTCCGATTTCCGCTGACCGCCATGCGAAACTTGGACCATGGGTCAGTGATTGTATTTAAATGCCTCTGATGTCATTTTGCTTATGCTGTGCACGACCTCAGGTTCTTCGTCAAATCTATGCGCCTGTAAGCACAAAAGCACTGAGATACAACGCGGCTATTCCGCTGCGAAGCTCGCGTCAACCGGATAAATCAAAAAACGCGGATGACCGATCAGAACAAAAATCTGCTCTTAGCGAAATCCGTTGCCTGCGACCGGATCAATACGATTTCCTACCCTCTAAAACTTTCGATTTGAATAAACCATTTGACAACCTCCCAAACGAAACAGTATCACAGGATATTGTCGACGGGCTCATATTGCTTTGGGAAACGAGAAAGGAGCAAGAAGGGAAAGGGATGGAACAGTTTGGCAACGATGATGAAGCGATGACAGACGACGAGCTGCTGCTGCGAGCTGTGGTAGATGATGTAGGATCATGAATCCTATGATTCAAGAATATCATATTTCCAATTCCTCAACAACTGATCCAACCTGAAATGTGTTTGAATTCCTGATACGAATTATTGCCTTCAATGGAAAAAGTTGCCTTTTATGAACACGAATACACCGACTGTGTCCAGCGAATGAGATCCAAGCTCACTTCCTTCAGCTCTCCCTCCCTCCAATTCTACTTTCTCGCCCTTCGTTACTCGTCCTTCTTTTGCAGATATGACTGCAACCTTCGAGGACTCTAGTCCGCCGTTTATCTTTATCTTACTGAGCACTAGATGTGCTGACTGTCATTCCCACAGGCCCTACATATCTATCCGCCAGGTCAAGCGATGTTATACTGTCGGATATCCGCCCCATCAAGCTCAAGGTCGACGCTCTCCGATTCGTCAACGCCTTTCTGGACGAGTTGCTATGGACCATTCTCAGTATCTCGCGCTCTTTGTCAACAGACCGTATCAAAGCCAGCTTGCTGAAGATTATTCCCACCACCCTTGGCAAGGAGGCGCTTTTGGAAGCTGAGGTGGAGCTCAAGGCTTATTGGGAACGCACAAATCCTACTTCGAACCCAAATGCAGTCATTGCCGAGGGAGAAGAATTTCCTTTGCAGTGGTCTTTCGAGGTATGTGTTTTTTTCTCAAGAGTCTGATCTATGCAATAGTTGGTTTTTCTGATTCTATTATTTTTTTCATAGCTGCTACGTTTCAAATGCGAAGCTTACTCGACTTTGAACGATTCCGATGAAGATATAAATGCGGAGACTCGTCTGTCGGAGCGGATGAGGGAATTGGGATTTACATTGCCGCCCCCTGCAGTTCTTGTGGCCCCCGCCGCACTTTATCTGACAGCGATCATCGAGTACGTTTTCCCAGTGCCCGCTTGTTATTCACCCTCTCATCACGTCAACAGATACATGTGCGAGTGCGCCTTTTCCTTTTATGTCATTGTTACGTTTTGACGCCCAAACCATGTTCAGACATATTCTCTCAAATGTAAGCCGCGTCGTTGCGCGCGATAGCAGCAGGACAACAGCTACTCCACATGATTTATTCGTCGCCCTTTGTGAAGATGGCACCATTTATAGTACATTCAAGTCCATGAAAGGTAAGGCTTTCACCTCTTCTACTTTTGTCCTCCGATCTGAAACTTCAACCGGAACAAGTGTATGACCAAATCGAGAACTTGCTAAAGTCGTCGAGACCACAGCGAAGTAAATCATTCTCTCGCGATAAATTGGTCACCACATCGCGTACATCGTCTCTTCACTCAGACCTATCTGTCTCCGTCCGTGAAACCACCTCGACCCAAGGTCAATCCCGTATTCGCATGTCATCAGATTCTCTTACATCCGGGGCCCCGGCTGCACAGACGCCCTCGAGGGCTTCCATGGAGAGGACTAGGATGAAGTTCTTCGGCCACGCTAGGAATTCGAGCGACTATGGTCCTGATTCCTCAAATGGGTATAAAAAGACAGATTCTGCGGATAGCATGCACGAGAGTTTGGTAGACTCGGAGGTGAGTGAGAGCTGTGTTCGCTATCCATCGCTAGGCTTACTCCAGATAAACAGGATCAAGCTCTCAAGGATGAATTCGATGAACTTATGCGCTCTGGAGCTACTATGAAAGTCTCCCTCACCCCGGACAGGCTCAAGTCGATGGAGGTTTGTGATACGCGTTTGTTATGTTCATGCACCCAGTAATCGCACATCTGCAGGTGTACAACAAGGAAAAGAGTCGACGCAATACTCGACGGTCAACGAACAAACGAGATGCTGGAAAAGGAAATCACGATGAAGAGCCACCCTTACCAGACAATGATGCCAAACGGTCACAGCGCGTGCCATCCCTAACCCACGTCGATTCCATTGTTGAAGATGAAGAAGATCCCAACACCGGCAATTCTATATCCCCGAAATCATTTCCTTCTCCTCATGAACTTGGACAATTACCAACTCCACATTCAGCTGATAAGAATGGTCGTTCGCGTTCCCAGTCTACCTCACAGGTATCGCAAGCTGCTCCCTCGATCCTTGTACGGAAGTCCTCGTGGAACTCATCTTCGAAATTGCGCCCACCTGTTACGCAAAAAAGAGACTTACCTGGTACAAAACAAATGGGTTCTGAAAAACCTGCCCGCGCGCGGAAGCTTCAACGCAATATCGAGAACATGGATCTTGACGAGATCATGAATGGTTCAGACGAGGGAACAGAGGAACCGGCACCGCCACCTTCGAGCTACAAAAATCCCACCCGGGCTGTGACCGGTCGAAAAGTATCATCCAGTGCGCGGGAGTTGATTGATTTCCTGGATGAAGGTCCCCCACAAGATGCGCAATCAGCACGACTCGAGATTACGACTAGCCCATCTTTTTCAAAGCCAAAGCCTGGACCGTTGCAACGTATGGTGCGACGATTAGCGGGAGGCTCTTCGGCTGAGCGGTTGCGTGAAGAGCCAGGCACAGCAGGAAAATCCCCTTTGACGTCTCCTCCAGGAACCCCGAAGTGGTCTAGTCCGGCACAACAGCCACCCTACCCTCCAACTTCTGTATCATCTGTAAAGATTTATCCAAACGTTATCGTTGGCACTCCTCCTCGCCCTCCACGGCTTGTCCAATCTGCTAATCCCGTCTCGCCCCCAATCTCGCCCTTGGAAGAACATTCAAGTGTTGATGAGCGATGGTCTCCCCCCAAGGCGAAGGGCGCACGAAAAGCTGTCCCATCGTTTGATTTACCCAAAGGAGAATCTACAATGCTTGCTCCGCCTATAAGACTGTCTAGTCGAGCAAGCCGGGCGACCGAGTCCAAGGAGTCTCTGAACTCGGTTAGCACAGGCCCTATCATGACAAACGGGCATGTAAATGGAAATGCAACGAACCTGGCACCTATAGAGTCTAGAGACTCTCCGACCACTACAGAAGAAGGCGTTATCGTGCATCTAAAGCAGGTTCCCAAACCACAAGAAACCCGCAGGTCCGCACCGCTGTTAGCCACGGATCGCGTCGACGAACTTCGGCGTTTGCTCTCAAACGCCACAACGGCAGATGAATGTCGCGTCCTTGTCGACATGTTCCTTGCTAGAATAGGTTTCCCAGTAAATCGTGTTGGAAACACCAATCCTTATCCTACCCCTACACCCGATCTAGAATACGAGGCCGTTGAAAACTCTGTTGTTGAAATGTTGCTGAGCGGTACGGCTGAATCCAAATCTTCTCGTCTCACGCAGGTCGACGCCTCAGAACAGCAAATTAATGACTCGTTATCACCAGACGTACATTCCCCATCCGAGGCCTTCAAGACCTCCCAAGATACCCAACTACGACAGCACTCTCCGCGAACCCTCATCGTTGCATAACTTGCAATAGATAGCGGAGTTGCGCGTTCAATTATTTGTTTGTTCTACTGCATTTCCTGTTATTCTTTCCATTGTCTTTTATTCTGGTGTTCATTATTGTACTAACTTCAGTCGAGCGGTCTCTTCATTTCGTAGTGTAGATCGCATTGACTTTGAATTATTCGTGCTTTATATGTCTACTTTTTGCTCTGTGGTACAGCTGGTTTTATTTTTGTAGAGTGGGCATAACAAGGAATCAATACATTGTTATTGATGATCTCTGTTCATTGGACCTCTAAGGATACTGCGATCCCCATGGATGCAAGCTCTGCACATAAATACCTGAACACGTAAGGTATCGCAACAACATCAAGATCACCACCCTTGAAAGTTGAACCCAAGAAGTTACTTGAGGGAATACTAACTCGAATGTTGGTTTGTATAGCTGTGTTGCGAACATGGCCGTTCGCAAGCGCTTCGCGAGCCACTCGATCTTCTTCCTCTGCCACGGCGCGACACACGCGGCAGTATTCACCTCCAGGACCAGTCGATTTGGGAGCATTTGTCGGCCCCATTACGGTTGATCCAAGACTGGTGTCATCGTATCCAAGCGAGATTAGACTACCGCACGTTCGACAAACCCAGGCCGTCGAGTAATCAGAACAATTCATCAGTCTGTCTTGGAGCAGGAACGAAGTTCCGTGGGCGATAAGGGCATCCCGCTCCATTTCACCAAAACGGATGCCACCTGCACGTTTGCGTCCCTAGAAATGGTATTTGTTTTTCTAATTAGCGATATGAACGATTTCTCGATGCGGGATCAAAATACCTTCACTGGTTGCCGTGTTACAGGATCCACTGGTCCTGTTGTTCTCACTTGGAATTTGTCCATTACCATGTGTCGTAAGCGCTGATAGTAGACAACACCGATATAGATGTCGGCAGCGAACTCTTGGCCGGTGATACCAGAGTACATAGGCTCGTTTCCAAAATAATTGTAGCCAGCGGCAAGGAGTTGATCACCAAAGTATTCAATTGCAGTGTCTTCCTCTGTGAACCTTGTGACGCCTTGAGCAAGAGACCACAGGTAGAGTTGAGGGAAACAACACTGACTGAAATGGTGTAGCATCCTGTGCCAATCCGTGCATAGCGCCAGCTTTGCCTGCCATACTCTCCACTAACATGCCAATTGTCATACGACTGGGAAACGCATGAGGATTGATGATGATGTCAGGTTGCATGCCACTCTCAGTGAATGGCATATCTATTGCTGGCCATTTTTGCGAACAGACACCCTTCTGCCCATGACGGGAGGAAAATTTGTCGCCAATAACTGGTGCCCGGGTTATCCGTAGGGTGACGTGGAGTTTCTGCAATTCAGAATCACCCGTATCGTTTCCTGAAGTCGATTACAATGGGAAAATAACAAAGAATCCAGCAAACACAAACCTAGCAACCGTACTGTATCAACGTAAGCTGCTTCATCTCCCTTATACTTGATGAATCGAGTCCGTCCAGTAGTATCATCGACGTAGGCGGCGATAATACTGTTTGGAGATAAGGACGCGCCAACTAAGGGCATTCCATCTCTATCGATAGTTGCACAGCAAAAATGTTGACGATCTCCTACAGTGCGAATCTCGGGCCCTAAGCCAAAATGAAGCGTGGGAGTAGAATCCAAGCGGGAGGCGCCACGAAGGTCTTTCAAATCAATGATTTGAGACTTATAGACGGTGCCGTAAGCAAATCCACGTTCGTGCGCCGACTTGTTGAGGATCATAGCGTCTTCCATGTCGTAACCTGTGTAGGATATGACTGCAACAATAGCATTTGTACCATTGGGAAAAGAGTCCATGCCGTACGTATTGTGGAGCGATGGTCGAACGACTGGACTTTGACCAGTTTGTAGATAATAAAGTTTGTTATCCGTTCTATGCCTTATTGCTGTTGACGGTGTACCCATGGTTTGTTTTCCCATCTGTCAAAGAGGTAAGCAAACCTTGCACCTAACAACCTGATTGTTGCGGCACACCTGGCATTGATAGATGTTACGAGGACTCTGTTACAGACCTTAATCAGGTTCACAGAAAGACGTATAAAGTAAGGATAAATACCTGGTTGAAATCTGAGAATGGAGTTAAATTTGCAAGAATCGACAAAAAGTTCGTAGGCGCATGTTCCACGTGAGTAGACACTCCGGTCTCTATCTCTTCGGGCGTGCATGCTATATCCATGTACACTTGCTCGAATGAACCCACTTGGTCATCCCGATTATTTGCAAGGTATCTCACTGGACGCATCATCCTTGACCGAGAAGCGAAGAGGTATAGACCGGGATATTGTCCGCCTTTAGACAACGGTACGAAACCGATTTCGAGATCCAGGGGAACCTTGTGCAAGCCCTCGGTTTTCCAAATTCGCAAATTTGTTGCCAATTGTTTAGCGACTGTCACAGGGGCCCATCCAATCACACGTCCATCGAGTTGAATACAGATATTCTTCCGACCATCTACAGAGGGGGTAAACACCTGAGTCATTCCATATGAAGCCAACAGAGCTGGGATATGGGAAACAGGATGTACGGCGGTGACGATTCGGCAAGTTCGTGTCAGGTGGTTGAGGAGGCCACAGGGAGCACCATCCGGAGTGTGTACGGGGCAAAGGAAGCCTGTATAAGTATATCACAATTCGAGTGCATGTAACAGCAACATATTTATTTACCCCATGCTTCCGGTAGCAGCTTTCGAACAGTTGTTGTCTTGAGTTCTGCAAAGAAGGCACCACGATGAATCGATCGGAAATGGCTGATATATCGTTGCCAGTTCAACTTTTCAGCCACGATAGTAAATCCAGAAGCCTGTTGTAAATCGAGGCCTGTGGGGGACACAAGATTACCTGTGGCCAAGAAGTTGGCCATTTTTGCGCCAATCTCGAAGTTAACACGCGACAGAACCTTGTTAATATATCGATCTGCGAAATTTGGTCATTGTAATGCCTATGATAGAGGTTTACGGCTGAACCACACGCACTATCGAAGAAATCTACTCCACTAACGCTTGGATCTTTTACATCTTGCGTGATTTGATTCCGAACTTGGTTTAAAGCTTCTTCAAGACGCTCTTTGATGATCATGCCATACAGTGTCCCAGGAAGCAAAACCTCCTGATGCTGAGGCGAATCTGGATTGTCGACACAACACGTCTTGGATACAAGAGCGTACAATTTGCGGAGCATGAACCTGAGTGGCCATTGAATTGCATATATAACACATCTCGGACCTGCGTACTCACAGAAGCATTCTGAACTTATCCCTGGCAGTCTCGAGATGTACGAGGACGACTTTCTGGATCATCCATACCCCTACAGCCCGGTTGTTCCAGTCTTCGGGAAGGCCCATGACTACCCGGAACTTGTCACCAAGATACTCAAGACACTGATCTCCGGTGTAGAGATTGTACATCTTATAACTGCGCAACAAAAGCTCGACACGATCTGTCAAGAAGGTGTTGTCATAGTCCTGCATCATAACGCCCTCGAAAATCTCTTTATCGGACGCGCCGACTAGAGCTTTCAGAATGAGCATAATCGGAATGACGTATTCCTGCTTCCTCCAGCTAAATCGCAACATGGCACTACCATTGGAAAGATAATGCAAAGTATTAGTAATACTGGTCTGGTCTGGACGGACGCAACGGATTTGTATAGCGTAAGGTGTGTACGAAGGCCCTCGATTAGTGAAGGACGGCCGAAACAGAGATATGACGTGGTGTCGTCGAGGTAGAATGAGATATCTAATGAGTCTCTCATTCCCGTTGACGATAAAATAACCACCAAACTCTTCGGGCTCTTCATGATGAGCAACGAGTTCTGATGAAGACATAGCGCGTGTGTTGCATCGAACAGACTTGTAGAGGTCATGCGTGAATAGGAGAGAAAAAATGGAACATGAGATGCCAACTTGCCCGAACCATAATGGGCACCAAACCACAATCTTTAGTAGCCGAACGAACTACGTCATCTTTGCCTTCAATTTGCCAACATAATTTGCTCGTCATTCGACCTCTGTACGAGGTCAGTCTCTCACGAGCCTATATCACACTATTTAGTCTTTCGTGTGTCAGATATAATGAAGTCGGTAACCTCAGAAGGGAAAACCCTTCTCTTCTTCGCCGTTTGGTCTCTATCTGGTACCATGGGTCTTGCTATCGAGACCTGTTCTATCCATACTTATCCAAAAGGGGTAAACATCACCAAAATACAATGTTATGGTGTACAACTTACTTCGCATACGATTGCCCCATCCTTCCGCACCACTCTCGGTTCCCGTTTGACCGTTTCCATCGAAAACAACGCGTTCGCCCATGTCTTTGAGGGCCAGAGAAAGTAAACCACGACCATCGCTATCTCCTGGTGGAAGTCCAGAATCATCAAAAAGGGCATTAAATGATTCAATGTGGGGAGTAACGAATTCATTTAGGATTGGAATCGACGCGTCCTTGGTTGGAGGATGTCTAAAAACATTCTCCCTTTCTAGTGTTCTAAACGTACTTCCACGTCCCATTGATGGTCCTGAGCCGTTTGGCATCGTTGATAGACGGAAGAAGTGAATATTGCAGATATTCACTGGAGTCGACAGACTCCGCGACAAGTGAATTTTCAAGTTCAGATTGTAACTCAGCCAGTTAATTAGTCGACTGAACTCGAAGAGCACTTTGTTGCGAGCGACCTCATCTCTTTTCAATCTTTGACCAACGACTCTGATGTTTGGCTCGTCGTGGACAAACCCCCAGCAAACTCAGCAGGCGGGGTCTGCTTTTGGTCAACCGAGTGGCTTTGGTGGAAGCGGTGAGGCTGCCATCACAGTCTTCGCGACTTTCCAAATCAACTCATGTTTTACATCTAGGTTTTGGTTCCAGTGGCGCTTTTGGTCAAAACCCGCAACAGCAACAGCAACAGCAACCACAGCAGCAACCGCAACAAGGGCAACAACAACCACAAGCGAACCCAATGTTTGGAAACTTTGGTGGTACAACCGCTAACTCATCTAGTTCAGGGTTTGGTACAGGGGGTAAGGGCATCTATCTCACCAGTTTAGGTGGAATCGATTTATCTATATATCCCAGCAGGAAGTACCTTTGGGTCTACGCCAACCACAGGAGGCTCCTCGCTTTTTGGGGCACCCAAGCCGGCCACAGGATTTGGAACATTTGGCAGTGGTGGGGGCGGCTCAACTTTCGGCAATCCAGGCACATTTGGTCAGAGCAATAATACGGGGACAAGTGCGTTTGGACAGCCCAGCACTAGCACTACTACTTCTGCTTTTGGATCAAGCGGCGGTTTGTTTGGGAGCAATAAACCTTCGACGGGTTTCGGACCAGCTCAATGTAAGGATTCCTCCACTGCTTGTCTTGACTAAACCGACGATCCGAACGCAGCAAATCCGAACTTGGGACCCTATGATGGAGTTCCTCCAGTGACCATGGGCACCTCAAATCCACCATATAGTGTATTCACTGAGAAAGATCAAACTAATGCAAGCATAACCCTGCAATATCAGAGCATAACATGTATGCCACCTTATCGGGGCACCTCGTTTGAAGTGAGTCCCACTTCGTTCCAGACGGCCGCCGTGGGTCGTGATCCTTCAGAATGCTTCAATCCTGACGTCATCAAGGAAATCGCCTTCGATCACACACCAACGGCGAGCCATCTTGTTTCCTTGACTCACTGCCCTCTCGGTTACCTCTTAGGAATTACGTGTACAAGATTATCAGCAGGGACGGAAACTAGCTTCTGCAACGGCTGGCTTTGGTGCGACTGCGTTTGGCTCGTCTGCTCAGCCCTCGAATGGCGGTCTTTTTGGCCAGAATCAAACCAATCAGCCAACGACCTCAGCATTCGGCTCGTTCGGTACTAATACTACCAACCCGACGGGTGGATTTGGCTCTTTCGGCCAGCCCAGCAATACAGCGAGCTCTACGGGTACTTTCGGAGCCTTCGGCCAGCAGCCACAACAACAACCACAACAACAGCCGCAACAACAGCAAACATCAACGTTCGGGAGCAATGCATTTGGTGCAACGCAGCAGCAGCAACCCCAGCCAAGTTCGGGCGGATTGTTTGGGAGCACGAATGCTTCGACATTCGGGAAGCCTGCTGGAACATTCGGTGAGTCTGGTGGTTTTTGTACACTCTAACTTGGTTCGAGTGTTCCACGTTAGGTGCGCCCGCAAGTGGGTTCGGAGCAACCGGTGCTTTTGGTCAAAATCAGCCACAGCCACAGCAGACTACATCAGTATTCGGAAATCAGCCACAGCAAACCACTGGTTTCGGAAGTAGCGGATTTGGCAGCAGTATGTTGCATACGTCTCTAAGATATTGTTTCGTCTTAATTCGTGTCTAGATGCCAACACAGGGACAAAATCCCTCTTCGGGCAGCCACAACAACCTGCGACAGGATTTGGGAGTACGGGACTGTTTGGTAACCAACAGAATACGACAGGACAACAACAGCCTTCCACCGGTCTTTTCGGTAGCACTAATACTGGCGGGCTATTTGGTCAAAGTACGCAGCAGCCGCAACAACAGCCGTCGCAGCCTGGTCAATATACCAATTGTAAGTAATATTCTCTCGTTACCCCCTTCATTTCGCTTATCAGTTCGCAGTGTTCGGAGGTACTCAGCCACCGGCGCAGCCGTCCACAGGCTTGTTTGGCGCTCAACCATCAGGGCTCTTTCCAAACGCTGGGTCTCAACAGCAGCAGCCCCAGCAACAGCAGCAAAATACGCTTGGTGGCGGTATTTTCGGGAAGCCGAACACAAGCACAAGCATTTTTGGTTCATCTACCAATAATACAGCTCCTACTCAGACAAGCTCATTGTTTGGTGGCACACCCGGTCAAACTGCCAACCAACAATCATCAGGCCTTGGCAATTCCTTATTCGGCAGATCTGCTGCCGCTACTCAGCCAGCGGGTCAGCAGTCACAAGGTGCCTTCGGTGGATCCTCCATATTTGGTGGTTCGTTGGGAGGGTCGACTACTTTCGCCGGATCTGCCACTATCCCAGGTGCTCAAGGCACGTTGACCGCTTCCATCGATCAGCCTATCGGCACCAATCTTCCGATATTCTCATTGTTGCCTCCTGGCCCTCATGCTGTAACGTTAGATGGATCAAAGAAGAAAGTTGACTTGTTTGTTGATGTACCAACTCGCTCACCAGTTCCATTTGCACCCAGAGGGTCTGTTCCCGCCAACTCAAAGCTCAGAGGTGCACCACGTGGATTTGCGTCTTCATCATATCTTGGGGCATCGACCAATGGATTAGGTTCGAGTCTTTCATTCAACTCTGGCAAGGCGAATGCCCTAAGCCTTACGAAACGTCCAGGCGGTAGGAACGCCTCTGGTGCAGAACCCCTATCCGGTCCATCTCTTGGTAGCGGCGGACGAGAAAGCGTGAAGAAGTTGGTGTTCGACAAAAAAGTCGATTTACTCGAGTTGTCCGGTCGTACTCCAAGTCCTAGTAATATCACTTTCAATCCAGCTTTGAGCGTTGCAGCCCGTGAGAAAGAGGCAGCTAATGGCCCACTTACTCAGGGGATCTCACGGGCCGCGACATCGTCTGTCCCTCAGCCCCCCAGTCGTGCACCAAATCGATTTACGGCACAGAGTACTGGAGAATTGCTAGCTGACAAGTCCAACAAGGAGCCCAAGGAAGGCGAATATTGGTCCAAACCAGATATGTCTGTCCTTGCGTCCTGGGGACATAACGAACTAGTCGCCATCGAGAATCTTGTCGTTGGCCGTGTTGGTTATGGGCAAATCACGTTCTTGGAGCCGGTCGATCTTACTAATTCGGGCAGTGTCAAACAGTTATTTGGCGATCTCGTTCGCTTTGAAGACAAGGAGTGTAGTGTTTATCCTGACTTGGACGACGTTGACAAACCACCTCCTGGGTCAGGGTTGAACGTGAAGGCGAAGGTGGAGCTTATTGGGTGCTGGCCGTTGGACAAGTCTACGAGAGAACCAATCAAGGATGAAAGCCATCCTCAGATGATCAAGCATATCAAAAGATTGAAGAATATGAAGGAGACACATTTTGAAGGATTTGATATGAAGGAAGGAAAATGGACGTTCACGGTTGATCACTTTTAGGCTTTGTTATGCAATTACCAACAAGTTCATGATTATCAGTACATACATATGTTATCAGTTCATCAGTGTAACTACTACGTATCAGCAAAGCCCCATCCAATATACATCCCAGTGCGTCATATCGTTAAAGTGTAGTAGCATATCCGATGCGAAAGCATACATAAGGGAGGTATAGAAATAGATCAACGAAATGATTCCCCAGAGAAAGCACGATTGTGTGAAGTAGAATTTCGTCCTGTATTATTATATGCACCACGAAGCGATGTCGTGCGTGACCGAGTAGATTTAGGTGTTCCCCCCACAGTCGAGGGAGGTAAGGGCACACGGGTCGCGGTCTTCCCCGAACTCGCAACAGTGGAAGGAGGCAGTGGCACCCCTATACTGGACGGCGTCTGCGCATAAAGAGCAAGAGGCGTTTTCCCTCTTGTGGCCAAGCTATCCGATGACAGATTCGACGAGAGATCTTCGTCAGAATCAGTGGAAGGCGGTTTTCTGTTCTTTTCTCTATTTGAAGTTGACCCTGGTTTAACGGAGTGGGTCTTCCTAGAACGGCTTGGGATAATGGGTATTACGGGCGCGGTATCAGGTTCTTCGATATTTCCGCCGTTGTGGAAAGAATAGCCAGGCGTCATTCCTGCCAATTGTGATCTTGTCGTCGAGCCCACAGTAGACGGGGGTAGTGGGACGCCAGCGGGACTAAAATAATACAAGGTCAAACATGTGACGATGACTTGGAGCGACGACAAACGCACCCGGTGGTCGGTACAAACCCAGGAGGAAGCTGGCTGACTACCGGAGTCTGTGGTGCTGGTGGTTCTTCTGCTACGCGCTGCACCGGACGGTGCACGTACTCAGCGCTTAACATATCACCGCTAAGAATGCCGCCTGTGTTTTCTGGTGTGTAACTGTTTGATGTTGGCCGTGACTGTATAATATTGATAAAAAGGGAGACTGAAAGTCGAGGAGTAAAGCAACTCACTGGGGGAACAATGTCGATATTATACTCCTCACTCGACAGTGAACTACTCTTCCTAAGATTTTGTTGTATTGGCAGCTCAGGACGCAACGATTCCGCAGAACGGTATGTCAAATGAGGGCTGTTACCCTGCGAATGCTGGTCAGAAACACGTTAATAACGAGATAATAGACAAGAGAGGACATACGTTGAGACTTGGATGATGGGAGAAGTTAGGAGAAGGTGAAGCAGACGACCGTTCCTCAGGGATTGCACTTAATGCACGCTCCCTGGCCTGTGCAGGTTTACTGCTTGGGGAGCTGACAATCTCCATCTGTGAAATGGTGCTTGAGTCCTGGGAATCTTCAGAACGACGACGGACATGGCGCGGACGGCGAGGAGGGGAATAAGCCCCAGTTTCACGGTCAGATACCTGACGTTCTGAAGGAGGTCGTACCATCAATATAGGTTCCTCAACTTCCTGTACACGAGGAAGAGGAGGCGGAGCTCCAGGGGGACTTGGCTGAGGGGATAATTCATGTGGAGCAGGCAATTTAATGCTGCCTTCCTCGAATCTAGGTATCAATCCATCTGGAGGGTAGGAAACTTGTGGATGTAACACCGGAGTTGGCATTTGCTTCGTAACTTGCACTGGGCGCACGATGGGCGGCGACTGAACACGTATAGAAGGAACATATGCTGATTGAGGCGTTGCAATTCGCGCTGGAGTTGTTATAGGAGGGGGAACAGGAACATTGCGATCTGGGGGGTCTGTATAAGTGGGAGCTTTTGACTTGTGGGTGCTTCTTGAATGGATGCTCGGAGGACTAGGCGACTTCGCAGGAGTAGGCGGACGACTGGGACCACTGCTAGTCGAGTGGCCTTCGTTGCCATACATGACCTCGTCTTCATCTACTAATTCTTCCATAGTAGCTCCCGCGGGCAAAAACCGACCGTCTGCGTAGCCAGCCTCACGACCTTGCCTGTATCCAATATCTTGTCCTCTCGCCAAACCTTCTTCAATTCCCATCCTCCGACCCTCCTCTCTAGCAATGTCGACCAACCTCTGCTCCTTCAACTTTCTCGCAGTGTCCCTAGCCCTAGCCGCAGCTTCCTCAGCATCGATCCTCTGAGAGTCAATGTCCCTCACAACCTCCTGCGCCTTCTTAATCTGCTGCTGTGCATTGTCGAATTGAATTCTGTAAAGCCTCAATTCCTCCCTGATTCTATTGGCCTCTTGTTCCACAACCAATTTAGTCTCTATGGTAGTCTTCAGCCGAACAGCAACATCTCGCGCGCGTCGATCCGCATCTTCTGCACGCCTAGTCTCTTCCCGGAGCTGGTTCTTCATCATCGCAAGCGTCTCCCTTAAATTTGTGGTTTCCCGTTCTTCCTCTACGAGCATCCTCGCAAGGTCCCTACTGGTCAGCCCACCATACGTGGAGCTTCTTCGTTCCTTTGAAGGACGCTGTGAACGCAGAGATGGTGGCCGATTGTGCTCACTGCGCGGGCTGTCGTGGAGTTCCCCATAGTAGTCATCATGAGGTGGTGGCAGGTTCACAATGAGTGACGGAGACTCCATATCTGGTGGAACCCAATAACATCAACCTCAACTCCCGATATACAGCCCATGAGGCACTATGCATATAGCAAATCATCCACATACCTTGTTCTGGCGCGAATCAGCAGCAGGTAGTATGGTAATGTTTCGCAAGAATAGGTTGTGCGCCTGCGCGGATATGAGTGTGCTTTTAGTGGTACTACTAGTAGATCAGCTCATTATAGACGCGCGAGAGAATAAAAGAAGCTATCCATTCCGGTCGACAATGGACACGCGTTTGATCAGGTGACCATTGGACACTATTACATACTTCCCGAAGCTGGCGAAGTCTTTCTTCTAAGTATCCTGAAGACGAAACGACTGAATATTCCACAGGCATACGGAGATACATGACATTACGTTGATCTGGACACAGGTGTTGACCATCGCAACAGTTTCATTGATGATGCCCTGAATGAGGCATACTGATGATACCCCTCGTAACCTTGCGCACAGCAGTGTGTATGTACTAGTCAGAAATATATCAGCAGCCTAGTGTTTTTGCGGTCGAATGCGATGGGCGTTCCGTGTTTCTTGACTGTTACACCGAATCATTAGCCCAAATTCATTCCCAGTCACAAGTCCATTATTCTGCCAGGCAGATTTTACAAGTAAATTTCTTTCACCACAATAGCAGATGTTTACACGAATATCGTAAAAATAAATAGGGTCAACCTAAACGCACACAAATCGTCATGAAAGAGAGACTGAATCTCAGTGTCCATCCTCCACGAGAACCCTGGGAAGTGAACGAACAACTAAAAACAGAAAGAATTGAAACAACTATGAAATGAAATAGATCTACTTCGTAAAGGATATGTAACCCAAAGAAAGCAAAACGCAACGACTCGAAACATTCAGGGAGAGCACCTAGTGTATAAAATGGAATGGTGAGGTGGGGTAGGCGAACCGAACTGAACAACGGAACAGGGAGGGATGGTCGAAGGATATACAAGGGCACACAAATCTTCGGGTACAAAGAACGCTCACTAGCAGTACTACACATGTGCCCGATCAACGGCCTGTAAAAAAACATCTGATTGGATGAAAGCAGCTTGAGAAAAATATCCGCGCAACAAAAGGTCAGCTGGGGGCTCTTGTCCTCACTTCACTTTCGAAGTGGATAGTTCTCGTGCAACTCTTTGTCAAAACCAAGAGGGTATGACGACAGGTCTCTAGTCAATGCCAAGGTATCCAAACTCGCTCGCTGACGTCCATTCTCGGAAGCTGGCGTGGTGTTGGCGGTTGAAGTATCCTGACTCGAGGTGTCAATTTGGAATGGGAATGAACCCAAACCCGCAGATAAGGTGGATATCTGTGACCCAGTCGACATTCCTAGTGTACGTCTATCTGGAGGATTGACCAATGTAGACGATGGCTGACTCAGCTTTTCTTCAGCATTAGAAAACTGTTGTTGGGCCAATGGCGATCGAGGAGCTACTCTGGCGGGTCGATCTGATATGGGCGATGGAGGAACGAATGGGAAAGATTCAAGAATGGAATCCGCTTTCGTAGAAGCCGTAGACAAGACTGAGCCGCCTGAGACCCTGTGATCGGCTCGACGCATCGCATTCGACGCCTTTTCCTGCTGTTGCTCAAACATGCTGTTGCTACCTGGTGCCGGAGGAGATACCAATCTAGCGCTTGTCATCCTATGCAAAGTCTTCGGAGAGTCTAAAGCTGCGGGTAACATTGTTGGGGTTGTAGCAGGACTGAGTTGTCGGAATCCAACTTGCACCCGTGTGGCGCTACCAATATCGGCAATAATCGAACCGGCCTGGGTGCTTAAACTTGTAGGTCGACTCTTGTCACTGCTACGAGCCCACGGCAACGAAGGTTCATCTAGTGACCACTCGGATGAGGGTGATGCAGTTTGCGTGTACGCGGAGGCCGAATAAACCATTGGCGAAGCCTGCGGAGAATATACAGGAGGGGAACCTCTGTCTGCAAAGGGATTATGGCGGACAAGAGTATCATGCTCTTCTTCAGCCTCCTTTAATACATCAGCAGGGCCGAAGGAGGAGCCGGCGAGGGGTGAGCGGAAGACAGGTTTGCTAGTCAACGTGGACTTGAAGCTGTCCGCAGACCCGGTGCCCGGCGTAGAAGGCGGTGCTTGAACAACTTCCGCTTTGACAACGCCTAGAACTTGCCTGACCGTGCCTCTAGTGGGGGTAACGATCATAGGAACCTCATTCAAGAAATCGCTGCTGTAACTCATATTGGACACGTAAGAGTTCCTGTTAGAAACCTGTGAACCAGCACCTGACATTGGGATGTCAGAGGGCGTGCCTTCCCTCGATACATTGAGATGATCGAGGTTTAGATCGAGTTCAGGTGTACGACCAGGTCGAGTAGGATTATTAGAGGAAGATGGGATAGACGAGGACCTTTGTGACATGGACGGCACGGAACCGGGGGCTACAAGTGCGATCGGAATAACGTTTGTGCCTTGGGTACCAGTGGATGTCGTTTGTATTGAATGAGAATCCTCAAAGGGGTTGGAGTGAGTAGATTCGTGCGTCGAATGCACAGGAGACCCAATAGCCTGACCGTATTGCACCGTATCGAGATTGATGGTGGAGGTCGACAACGAGGAATAAACACGAACATTATTTTGGTCGACGACTTCATTTTTTTCGTTAGGATCCGGTCTGCCAAGAACGTCCTCGGCACGTGCTGGGAGCTCTTTTGGTTCGTGAGCACGAGCGAGGGCTCTCTTGCGCAGCAAGCGGCGACGGTACCACCAAACGAAGCCGGCGGCAACAGCCAGAAAAACGAGAGCTCCTACTATGGCGCCCGCTAAGGCACCTGTGCTGACACCACTTCCGGATGAACTTGTGGACGGAGGATTGGGAACACACTGGTTATGAGGACAAGCGTCGCAAGACCTGAATAACAAACACGTCAGAAACTGGAGAAGTAACATTGACAGTCCAACCAACATGCTTATCAGGATGCAATTCTGATTATGGCTGCAATTGCACGGAGCTGGAGCAGGGCAGTCGGTGACGCAGCCATCTCTAGCGAAGAGAAGGCGGTCAAGTTTCATGGGGTAGTAAGTAGGGAAGAGATATGCGGAGGAATGAGCGTGAGGGTTTGCAAAGAAACACGACAAATAGAATGTGTGCGACGCGCTCTTGACCAGCAACGCCGGGACCAACGATGAAGGAATGGGACTGTTAGTTGATAGTTGATGGACACAGAATCCACGGTGGTGAAAGAGGGTGGTCAAAGAGAATGGTGACAACCATGTCACACATGGTCACGCGCACTCCGTAATATTAGTATTTTCGACCAAGCGCATTGCCTAGTATGGAACAGTAGTTCCATACTAGGCCCGGCGCTTTTTATTCCACAATAATGTTTGTGCGCATGTAATCACAGACCTGTGATCTTTTTTTTTCCGCCAAAAAAAGGGCATACATAACCAGGTACTGGAGGATGATGGGATATGGAGAAATGGCTTGCACAAGGCTCGAGTGGAGTAGTACACAACCGACGATCTTCCTTTTCCGGAAAGAAAGATCACGATCGGTGCCTGGTCTAGCCGTGCCTACTGATGCAGCTGTGTGATAGTTGAAGTGCGTGTACTGACCGTTATGTGTAGGTAACCCAGCCTGGGTCTCAGTTTGTTCTAGGAGACGGGTGTCCAATTCCGTCGTGCCACAAGAGAGGAAAACCCTCGGCATAGGTTAAACCATTAAGCCCGAGATGAAACGCCCACGTAGTTCCGGATGATTCAGAGGTCACCGACCCGGGGTCTCTTTCCTGCTCGTCAGATTTCCCACCCTGGTCCCTCTCAAGCTTCAAGTTTGAAATTTCATCTCTCGTCACGGTCATGCAGGTCAGCGTCGAGAATCTTACATATATGCACGGAGTCGGGCACGATGCCGCCCTAAAAGACATCACTTTGCACCTTGAAAAGGGGTCTAGAACTATCCTCATCGGTGCAAATGGAGGTTGGAGATCACAATTCAAGCCAGCATCTTATCACGATCTGAAACCTCACCCCCTTCCAATATAGCTGGCAAATCAACTCTGTTGCAGATCCTTGCCGGCAAGAGGCTCATCCACGGCGCAAAAGTTCTCATCAAAGATAAAGATGTCTTCAAACAATTCCCAGACGGCGTTACTTTCTTGGGCACAGAATGGTACAATTCCTCTCTATCGTTCTCCACTTCGTTCGTTAACAACCTGTTGATGATTCCAGGGCTATGAATCCCGTCGTTCGAAGTGATATCATAGTTTCTGACTTTCTCAATTCCGTCGGCGGCTATCGGTACAAGGAGAGACGTGATCACTTGTTAGATCTTCTCGATATCGACCTTGACTGGCACATGCACAACATATCTGATGGCGAAAGGCGTCGTGTTCAACTCTGTATGGGCCTTATGACCCCATGGGATATCCTCCTTTTAGACGAAGTAAGACGAAAATCACCATCATCATATCCAACTCCGTTTGACACTCCTCTTCACAAGGTCACCGTAGATCTGGACGTCCTTGTCAGACACGATCTACTCACCTTCCTCAAGGAGGACAGTGAAACTCGGGGTGCAACCATTCTATGCAAGTATCTATCCCTCACGATGATCGTTTGTTCACCTCATCTGATATCAGACGCAACTCACATTTTCGATGGCCTCAACGAGTTCCCTACACATGTTGCACATATGCGCTTCGGCTCCTTTGTTCAGCCGTCCTCTCCGTGGCCACCTACCAACAACGGCACAAGCATAAATAGAAAGTTGTACGATGTGGCCTTGCAATGGCTCGCTGACGACAGAGAATATCGACGAGATTTGGAACGCAGTGGT
The DNA here is from genome assembly GCA_003313825.1 of Sarcodon aspratus. Lineage (NCBI taxonomy): Eukaryota > Fungi > Basidiomycota > Agaricomycetes > Thelephorales > Thelephoraceae > Sarcodon > Sarcodon aspratus. The sequence goes on from QLOR01000047.1 coordinate 26,887, forward strand.
AGGAAACTCAGAGGCGCAAGAAGGGACCAGATAACCCCTACCGACTCTGAAACGTTCTACAAAAAGTAAGGGAACAAAAGATACACCCACCCGTATGATGAAACCCCTGATTTTCTCAACAGATATGACTACTCTCATTAAAATGCTCGGGCTTCTAAACACGAGCTCAACCTCTAGACGCAAGTAAGCTCAGCATGATACACTCATAATCTCTATTGTTTCAACAGCAAATACCAGAACAATGTAAACTATTCACACACTCCACTTTCTGCATTACTCAATAATATTCTCATCGTATAGCTTTCCTTCCCTAATGGACCAACGCTTCGATTACGAGCTCAACCTCAGTTTTTCTCCACTAGGCTAGCAACAACAAGCTTACATACCTACATCATATCGCCTTCAACAGCATCATACGCTTCGTTTCGGATCACCTACTACATCGTGCAGCATACCATCAACTGTGTATCCTTAGCCTCTCCTTCCGCACAATAAGAAAAAACAACCGAACGTGTTTTTGTTATCGGTGCCTTTTGTGTACCTTACAAGACCGAACCAGAATCATATTTTTATCTATTCAACAACTCTCGAGTTGAGTCCTCGACAGTGTTTCACGCCGACCGATGGGCCGTGCCGCGTTCCTGCTATAGATCGCGTTGGCTACTTCGCTGATTTGATGACACGCTGCTATACGCAATGACGCAGCACTGCAGTGGAGTTGCCGCCGGATGCGATTCCGTCGCACAAACCAGAAGTCATGGCAACTTAAACATAGCCTGTTACCGCTCATTGATATGCACTGATGGGTCTCTGGGGGGAGATTCCTTAATCAATGGAATATCCCAGACATTCTCCGAGTCGGGTCATGCATCTATACATTTATAATATAGACGCACTGAAGGCAGCTCTTCTGCAGTGTTTTTTGCAAATACTGCGCATCTCTCCCTCAACTTACACACCAGTAGATATAGAAACAGAGTGATGTGAACACCACCGGTGACCATTGAAATAACTCGGAGCTTCTCTAGGGTCGCATAGTACAGCCCTCTTCTTTCATTAATATTGAAACCAATATATACACACGCCCGCCGCCCTTCCTGTGGTGTTCAAATAACGTTCGCACATAATGGCAATACGCCTTGGTCACTGAACACAACAGTATAGATCCGAAATATGCGCGGTCCATGGATACAAGATTAAGGTTTGTATGGTGGCGGATTTTAGTTGATGCAGATCAAAAGGAAGGTGGTAATAAGCTAGTAGTACTAAAGCGAAGATCCATGTGTACAAATGATTTCAAGATATTAGTAGCAGGAACTACTAGTATAGATAGGAGCTTGGAGATCAGAATAAAAGTTAGTGTAGAGTTCTTCCGGGCAGTCATGGTGAAATTTTCGCCCGAAGGAAGGGGTGGTGGGAGATCAATACTTTGGTACTACTTTTACCCGATAATGGCATTTTTTGGCAGAAGAAACATCACTACTACCGGACTCCAAGTAACGGCGGTGAAAGTAGGTTAGTGATCAAGACAACCCTCCAGTCTTGCATGAACTTGTGTATGAGCATCGAGACATCCACAAGAGATATTTCACCGAATTGCAAACAAAGCCTCCAATTAACCCGATAACACAACAGAAGAGAACTCGGGAACAACATACTACTCGAATAAAATTCAAACTGGGCGGTTAACGACGCCTATTATACAAAGCCTAGCAAAACTTGAGAATTCCGAAAAGCGAAGAAAATACGTATCCAACAAACACCGTTATTACGGGAAAGTGTAGAGCAGGAAAGTAACAAGAAGCAAGTGCTCAAGCGATAATGAAAAGATGAATTTAACGGTTAGATAATAGGTCGAAAAACTGATGGCAATTAGTCCAATAAGACAGACAGGTCGACAGCGAGTGAGTGAAACTACAAAAATATTTTCGGGAGGGTGAGAAGGTAAAAGAACAAAGATGAGAGCTATGATATACAAATGCTTGATCAGTTTGCAACTATCGGTCGAGGGAGTTAATATGGCGGATAGATATCACGTCGGAGGATCGTCGTAATGGCGAGTAAGTGATAGAACACCATCCTGAGTAACTAATGGTATTCACCACCTTGTTGTAAGGATTCAGGTGACGTACACGATGGCCTCCACAGTTCCCTGTTGTTATCCAGATCCAAGCTCGCAAGCATTCCATTCAAGTCTTGAATATTATCTTGCTTCCCGTGATCGGCCTGCTCTTGATGTCCAAGTGGTGTCTTCCGAGTAGGCGATGCACGTTGAATCCGGCGAGTCATATTTTGATGACCAGAAGATCTGACAATGTGAGCCGCAGATCCATTCTGCGTGGCGTATGCAGAGTCCACAGGCGACGTATTCCCGCTCTTGTCCACCTTGTTCTGAATATCTTCAGATTTAGACCCAATGTTCTCAGACTGATGAGTAAGGGACTCCATAGGCTCGGACGACTCGCTTTTTTGATAGGATTCGGAAAATACATTTAGTTCCGGCGAGAAGGGCGAAAAGTTGTGGAACGACTGAGGGCGCATGATTTGAGCATCAATAGGGTTCAACTGATCCATTGTCGAATGAAGTAAGTGGTCCCCGTGATCGTTCATGCTCTGAGACCCTGGTAATACGTTGATGTTCATATGCGAAGGTGGTTCAGGGTTCGTCAGGAATCGTGTCAATCCGAGTTTCTGTACCAAATCTAGAGCTTGCTCTGGAGAGATGGATGGCGTGCTCGCTTGGGGTTGTATTTGAGAAGGCACGGGCAAATGTTGCGTTTGCGGCCCATGTTGCTGTGGTTGCCCATGTGCAGACTTGGGGTGTTGCATATGACCTTGCAAAGCAGCTGTTTGCGCCGCCTGTGCAGCAGCCTGGGCTGCTTTATCTAAATAGGCGACAGTAAGCCTCGAGTCACGGACAAGTAAAAGGATTCTACTAACACTGACTACGACCCCAACTTAGCCGTATTCTGCTACCGCCAATAGGGAATCCCTGCATCTTCTCGATAGCCATTTCGGCATCTGGCTTCCTGATGAACTGAACAAAGCCACAATTCTTGCCAGCAGGAACTTTCACCTATATGATGATGAGAAAAAGGCGTCTGAATAATTACGCTACATACATAGTGAATCTCCCCAAAAGGTGCGAAGAATGTTCTTAGAGTGTCTTCTGGAATTAGTGGCGAGAGCCCGCCTACAAATACAGTGGTATTGTAGGGGTCGGAAGATGACAACTGTTCTCCATTCGGACCAATAAGATTCGATAAGATTGCTCGCGCCTGTGCGTGATGTTTCCAAGACTCTTCAGAAATGATGTACCTCTGAGACAACGGAGTTTGCTCCTGCGCCATCTGGTCAGCGAAAGCTGCAGTGATCGAATTGCTTCCTGAAGGCGACCTGCTGACAGCGCCACCATAACTTGATCCATTCTGAGGGTTTGACGTGTCATTGGATGCATTTGGCGTCAATGTAGAAGGATAAGCTTGTGTTGAGCTGAGCGACAAGAGCGACGGCGATGAGCTAGATTTGCCGAGACTTGATCCTGCAACTTGGTTAGATGCTAAAGGAGTAGAAACGCTATGCGCTTGTACGTTTTTGGTTGGCGGTATCCCAAGCGACGCCCGATTATGGGCAGTGTGTGAAATGTCGATCGCATCGGAAGATGGACTAGTTTCGAGTTCTGCAGATGGACCTGCAATAGGAAGCAACTTATACTTGGCAGTAGCTGGAGAGATACGCACTGCGCTTTCATGTCAGACTGTGACGAAACAATGAAAGCAACAGGTAACATACTTGGACGCGACAGGCAATATAAACCATGCATTTCTATCAGTGCCCGTTGCTGATCTGCTTCCTCAGTGAATCTACCATGTATTCAGTTCACAATGAAATTTTCCACAATAGAGAATGAGCATGCCTGACAAAACCATAACCCCTCGACACCCCAGTGACGGGATCTAACATGATCTTCGCACTTTTGCAACTTAAAAATGGTCTAAGAAACCGAGGCTCTCTATCATTTCGGAGCCCAAGGACAGGATTACGGAAAACTGCCACGAGATCCGAATTGGATACCTCCGGGGCAAGATCGCCTACGAATATACTATATTCCTTGGAGAACTGCTGCTGGGACTGTACGGACTGTGGTTGGGGTTTGACTGTGACGTGCGCAGACGCTACTGATGAGGGAGTGGGAGGAGAAACGGGAGCAGCAGGAGCCCAGTTGAGCACAAAGGGTTTGCTTGAGTTTGGCATTGTAATGTTACCGCTTTGGATTTGACTAAGAGCAGCGGCCGCTTGTGACTGAGATGCAAAGGAAAGAAAACAATAGCCAGGGTTGTTCACTTGCCGACCCGTTACAGGGTCTGGGGGAGGACGAGGGACTTTGATACTGATGGGATCCCAGCTCAAGATTTTACAAACCTGCTTCGCGTACTCTTCGTCCATCCAAGGCTCTAGCTCACCCCACCAAAGCGTATAACGAGGTTCGCTTGCCATAGTGATGGGCTTCGATTCGACATTTAGTTGAGGGTTATTTGGATTAAGGTGAGAGGATGGACGATTCAGGTAGGTATCACGATCACCAAAAGGAGTGTGAGAGATATTGAGGTGGGGTGTATTTGGGTAGGAGTAACCGATGTTGGTGGGCCTAGATATGGATGTCGATGATGTAAATGAAGGGTGCGTGGGATGGTTTAGAGCAGAAAATGGGCCGAGTTGTTGGGGGTATGGAATATTGTTGATTAAAGTTACTGGGGAAGACCGGTCATCTGCCTGAATGCTACCACCGTAATGATCTTGTACAGTTGGCGATACTTGAAACGAGTACCCGGGGGACATCAGAGCCGTTTTCTCCTTGCGATCCAAGGTCCATTGAGTTGACGCCGGCCGATACTGGACGGGGTTGAAAGATAGCGAAGGCATTGTCTGGTGACGATGTTGCTGATCTTTGTCACCAAATGGCGAGTCAAGACTATGGATTTCGGGGCGAGACATGGCAGGGTGTGTGGATGAATCGGTAATGTTGTATTATCTAAGCTATTCCCCTTGAAGATAGTCTAAGCAACGTATAACGATTCAAGATTGTATAGCAGGGGAGGAAAGAGGAAAGAAACAAGAAACGGTAGACAGAGCCTTGACGACGAGCGAGCAAAGGGAAGAGAGGATATCGATGAATGAGAGAAAGCGAGAGATATTCGACAGCGAAAACGAGTTGAAAGGATGATAACGGGAAGGACTTCGTTAAGATAAAAGATTTGCTGGACGCGGGCCAGGAAGAGGAGCAAACGCGAGAGTACTATGAGGGCCCACCGCTTGGACTAGTCTTCAATTTATCCGATCCGCGCGGTTCTGTCCATTTTGGAGCAGACAAAGAAGAATTTACTCGTCTTCCTGCACTGCTCCTTGAAAGCCTGTGATGTCAGCTTCAGCCCTCAGCCTTTACTAAACACTGAGAATTAGGCTCTGGGAGGCCTCGAATACATATAGTACCTGTACACACACACAAAAGAGCTGGCCGCAAAGCACTTGATCCTAGAAAATACAGCATACAGCGTAAAAGTCTAATTGAAATTACTTTTAACTTGGGTTACCTAAACAAAACCGATCTTCGTCCGGCAGCAACGCGTGCGGGTTCGCCATTGACCACAATACGCCCCAATATTCATTATTCAATCCCTGCATCCTTCACTCGCTTTTCTCGGCTGGATACTTTCAGTTGTCAGCCTTGACATCTCCTTTTAGTCCAAGCCATGCCAGCAAGGCGTGCATCCGCGTCTGCAGGGCACGTAGGCTCGAACACACCAAACTTATCTTCGTCTCGTCTACACCGGAGTAATGATTCTCATAATTTCAGCACCACTGGACCCCACGGCGCGCCCTATCCATCCTCCGGACTTTCCACAACTCCCCAGCAAAAAGTCGTTCACATCCTTGTCAATCGAATCAAGAATAAGGTATGCAGCATATTCGTATCGTGTCGCACTTGACTCATTTCTTCTTAGCTTCCCTTTCACTCCGGTTCCAACATCTGCATGATTGAGGCAGACGAGGCTCTGCAACAAGTCATCGAAACACTTGTCGATCTCTCGAAAGATTCAGCTGATATTATCGGATGGGCATTAGCGGAGTTGTTGGACAAACTTGCTAAAGTGCGCTACAATTCCATATCTTTCAGTGTATCGATCAACACCCGGTGCAGCCGTCAGATCTCCATGTACAAAGACACCTCGAAGTATTACAATCTCAGTTGATGGTGCTGAAGATTCTGTGCGTCGTTCTCGCGTCACGCTGGAGAGACAGACAGGACGGTGCAGATTCTCGTTTAGGAACGAAGGGTAAAGGACCCATGTCTTCTACGTCGATCCATTCTCTCCCTGGCTCTCCTAATCCGGCCAAACGCTCAAGGCAGTCTTCTTACGAACACCTGTCCTCTTTAGCACATACCTCATGGTTCGAACCACCCGCCTTGGACGACAACTGTGCAAAATATATACTCAGTGTCATGATTGTATACCTTCGGCAAACCGCACCACCAGACGCAGTCCTGCTACCGTATGACAATTTTAATTTCTACACGTCTTTTCACGACTTCGAAACAATCCAATATCCTGGCATGCCATCGCCCGTACAGGCTGACCCTTCTTTCGGATTAGGTGTTACAGCAGAAGTAACTGGTGTGCCAAGATCCCGGGTGCCAAAATTCCGATTCGAAGATGTGCCCGTCAACGCGTCGACAATACCGGCAATTTCCCTACCTCAGTTCTTCACCACCTATGAAAAGACCTCACAAATGCTCTACAGGTCAGCGCTATCAATGAACCTTCTGATAGCCAAATTTGTTGGGCGAATTTTGTACCATCTATCCGCCAGTAATTGGAGTGCCGTCTTCATGAGAATCAAGAACAAAATATACGCATTGGCCAACAATTCCGAAGATAATCCTGACGTACTTGACTTGCAGCTTATCTCCCATAGCTTACTTGATAAAGCGAGGCTTGTGCAAGTCTTGCAAGGTATGTCACATTTCATGTTATTTCCTCTGCTCGAAATTGAGACATGTGCAGAACTTTCGTCACTGTTGGTCAACATGAAAGCTGACGCGCAGGCTGCTGTCGCGGCGCCGCTGCGTTCTGCAATATGGAATTGGATTGACACTTTTCCTGATGAGTATCATGATTCTCTGCAATCGAGGGGAAGACTTGAGGGTATGCCTGAACGTGTCTACGATCTGTTATTTAACGTCAAGGACGTTGATCATGCGGCTGTCATCTGGCCTACTTTGACCGCTCTTATGTGTGCTAGTAGTGTAGAAACTTCTGGTGCGGAATTCTCACTGAACAGTGCAGGTATCCCGAAGACCGCCCAGCGACCGAAAGTGGGTATCTCAAAACTTGTACCATTTCCCCTCGCTTACTATTTTCGCGAGTTAGGATCGAAATCTTGTTGATATGTTAATGAGATACACGGGATCTCCCTCCAAGTTTTCACAAATTGCTATCATTTGCCTTTTAGACTTTGCGCGAGGGGCTTGTCGAGCAGAAGTAGTTGGTGAGGCGCCTTGGCATTCCACGATTATAGCACGCGAACTCAAGGTAATCTCTTAAACCCATCTCGGAGGCTACTAAATAGGAACATGACTCTTTACAGACGTATCTCTTGAAATACCGGAACAACAGGCCGTTCTGGGAGGCTGATGAAGTTGATGTAGCCGTGGTTTCCGCCGCTTTAGCTACAATATACAGGATTCTACCTGAGGAAGAAGCCATTTCATTATTTCAGACTTGCATGGAACCAGAACAGTCACCTGCGGTCAAGGTGTGTGCCATACAGGCGTGCATCATGTTGACTATCGAGGTTCGTACTTTCAAGCCTGTCGAAAGTTGTGAGCTGATGTCGTCAAATAGAGGCATAGATTACCATGGCAGCGACCGTTGAAAAACTTGATATCAGCCCTCTCCTCCCCTATCCGCTACGCTCATGTGGTGAATTTACATTTTGTCTATGTATCGAGGAGCGTCTAAAGCTTGTTGTTTTCTAGACTGCTAACTCTATGCGCAGCAGTCGAAATAAAGGCAACGTCAGGAATATGCGCACTCGACCGAAATCTAAAAGGCCAACGTCTGAAGTACACGAAGACAGAGAATTGTTGATCTTTGCGATTATGACTTTATGGCGCGGGGATCTACCATGGCATGTGTTGGCTATGGATAAAGATGAAATAGATCAATGGGGGCCAAATGCGCAGACAATTTGGAGCGTTCCGAGCGATCCTGCTATGAAACTTTCCACTGCGAGGGCGTATAGATCAGTTACCGACCGCGTGTTCAAGCTGAAACCTGGAACGCCTCACTTTGAAGGTGCAGTTTTATGGTTGAAGGTGGTCACGTAAGTAGCGAGCCTCCATTGCCTTCGTCAACGCCGCCGCTGACATTCGCTCTAGGCCAGCATCGATCATTGCAGTGTCCCATAATATTATTCAGTGTCGGTTCGATTACGAGGAGCAACATATGTGGTTAGGCATTGTGTACGGACTAATGGAGTGTTACACTCGTAAAGCAGAGGCAAGTCGTGACCCTCTGGTGACCTCCGTCGATATTCTAAAACATCGCGTGACATAGGAGGAACATCTTAAGGATGTCCAACGCACAGAAGAACGAGTTGCGGCATTCGCGCTATGCGAAATCGCTTGTCTGATATCGTTGACTTCCACTAATCCCACCGTGTCCCTTACTGCAGCACATTGTCTCCGGATGATTGCTGAAGCTGAACGCCATCCGGACGTTCCTTTAAATCTCGCTTTCAGTGACGATGAGCGTGCGAAGCGATACCCTGTTTACGACCAGTTAGGAGATCCAAACATTCCAATTCTTGGTTCGTTGCGTCAGCGGTTTCCCGGTGACCAGTCTAACTATCCTTCTCGCTTAGGTCGGATTGCCCACCAAAAGAGGATAAGGAAGTCGATTCGACTCGTAGCTAGCAGTTCTCCTGTCTTTATTGCCGTCTGGAAGGAGTGTTATTCTAGGTGCAGGATATTTGGAGAGTCGATCAAGAGCTCGCCAGATAATCCATCGCCCACAGACTGCGACTTCGTTCAACTTCCTTCGGCTTTAGAGGTGCACAGGCGTTTTCCTCTCTTAGTGTTAACCGCAAATGACCAAACACTTTGGCCCGTCTAGGAACGCCACGCGCAATGGCAGAATTTGGCGCTCTTCTTGGCTGCCTTTGGTGCCTCAGTCTCACAAGAAAACGACGAACTCAGACCATTGACAGACGCGATCCCTGTCAAGTATCTTCCGGACCAAATGCGTGCTACGAGAGAGTCGAACAAACTTTTAAACGAGTTTTTAGAACACCTTATCAATCTGTTAGTTTCCGATTCTATGTTCACTCGTGAGGTAGCAAGAGATGCGTTGGGGGCAGAACTTGGCTTGAGGCTTTATAATAGAGTCTTTCATTATCTGGCTGAGTACGTGCTACGAATTCCTATTGTCCTGAATCGCATCTGATACTCAAAGATAATAGCGTAATCGAGGTGACTCACAACAATAGCAATGTTCTCAAGTGGTCAGAGAATTTGTCCAATTTCTCTGACCAGGTACGTTACATACCCGCTCCCGTCCGAATACGTCTCATATCCAAGTCTCCCGGTAGTATATAGCAGTCATCAAGGCCCTCGTTGACCAGGTCCAGTCCCCCGACGATCTGCTGAACGTCGATATCATGACAATATTGCTTTCTGTTGCTGGTATCCTTTCGCAATTTAGCGACGCAGCATGCAACCGTGTCCGAATCAAGTTCTGTACAATGTGTGACAGCGCACTAGACAAACTAGACAAGTTGGCTCTGCGCAGAGATAGTAGCACTCGTCAGGCTATACTTGACATGATTCTGGATTGGGTTCAGGATCCTTCAACGGTTGGTCATGACTTGTATTCATGGCTCACCCTAGAAAGACTGAATAGATTTTTGTATAGGTTGCCGAATGCGAACGAGGCCAACAGTTTGAAGTGAACATGGCCATTCTTCGGACATCTGTTCGACTTATGGATCGGTTACAGTTACAACCTCCCGAGGGGAGCGGGGAAGAATCTCAACACGTTGTGTCCAGATTGTTCGCTCGATATCAGAAGATTGGCTACAAGTTATTGGACTACGGATCATCTGTAACTACTCTTTCTGCGTAATTCGGTGACCTGCTCACGCAAAGGTGCACAGATGGTGGATGACGGGGGCTCAGAAATATCTTCAACGTCGCAAGTGAGTATCTCCTATTTTCGTAAAATGCTTAATTTAATGAATCTATGTATGAAAGCGATCCCGATCCACTCAAAGAGAGTCAGAGATTTGTGAATTGATAATACAAGGTTCTGCGAGTCTTATTAGTGCAAACACCGAGATTGGTATCAAACACACCATGTCATCTGCGTACGACCCGGTCATGAAGAGGAGGGCCATCTTCGCTCGTGTATTTTCTCGCGTGCTCGAAGCAGGTACACGTTTTGACGGACCTTCCTCGTCTGTTTCCAAGCAGAGTAGCTTGTGCGAAGTAAGTTGAATTGTTGCATATTTAATCACGATGACTGATCGTTCGTCAGCTGGTTAAAGGCACAGACGTGAGTATCTTGTGATGTTCGAGTATTTATGACTAATTTCTTTCGCAGTTAATGTTAGCTTTGGCAATCTGCGAGACTTGCCCCACGTCCGAGGTAGACTTCATCATTCCCGTATTATTGAACCTCTTCGACACGCGGGCATCTCTTCTGAGCCTTCTCCAGACGATTATTGACAGAGAGGTTGCTCATGCAGGTACGCATCCAGATTTTAATGACCTTTTGAAGAGATATTTCATGTTCATGGTTTAGAGGCCCCGGGAGATCTTTTCAGGAGGAATACAGCATCTGTACGACTCTTGTCGGCATTTGCCAAGATTCATGGCTATAACTATCTAAGAGGTCTTATTACGCCCCTTGTAAAAACCATGGTTACGATGCCCGCGGGTCAAGGATATGATCTCGATCCCGCTAGAGCTCAAGGACAGGACCTGAAGCAGAACCAGAAGAATGTGGAATTTGTCACCTCTACTTTTCTTGAGATAGTGGCCTCATCTCTTCCTGCTTTTCCTCCGTGAGTCTTTTCTGCAACAAGGAATCAGCACGTTCGTTAATAACATTTTGTGGATGAAGGATGCTACGTGAAATATGTGTTCACATTGGAAAAGCAGTGTAAGCTTGCACGAATCTCTTGTCGATTGATGTGATCTAATGAGGAAACAGGTCTGAGGTATGGCCTGAATCCAGATTTGCTGCTCTTGGCGCTTTCATGTTTCTTCGGTATGTCCTTCCTGTTACGGTTTTATATTTATTTGTTGCTCAAACTGCGCAGATTCATATCTCCGGCAATTGTGTCACCAGACATTGTAGATGTTGAAATTCCTAGAGATGATGGCGGCCTTGTTCGAAGGGGATTGATGGTTATTGCCAAGGTTATTCAAAACTTGGCAAATAACATTTTCTTTGGCAAGGAAGCGCACATGGTCACTCTTAACGAATTCCTGGGAAACAACATCCTTAATGTCACTCGCTTCTTAGGCGAACTCGGTGTTCGTGCTCTCTTCTCATCTACGCTTAATCCTAGTTCACATTTACCACAGAAATACGAACCGTCTCCAAGCGAAGATGCCGATGAGTGGCTTGGTTTTACCTATGAAGACACGGACACCATTGTTCTTCACCGGTTCTTTGACAAGCATGCAGATAAGGTCGGCAAAGAGTTGCTCAGCTTGTTCAAGCCCGCAGGCGACGGTGATGCGTCTGCTGCCAGCGGAAAGCGAGCTTGGGAAAGTCTCTGTTCAACTTTAATTGAACTTGGTCAGCCCATGGAAGTGCCACAAGCTTCGACTGTTACCAGCGATGAACATCAAGAATTCAAGGCGTTGATGAGAAAATTTGCCCACCGTGATACAAGTCTTGTTGAGCAATTTTTCGTGGAAAGTGTTCCGGCAGATGTAAGTTTTCAATTAAACAGAACAAAAGCCTACACTGACTGTATTTCAAACGAAAAGGATGATAGCTCTACGTACGTGTGCTTCGGTTCACAGGTGGAAACAGACACGGTCGATATAGAACTGCTTTTATATCACATCTTGAAGGTGAAGCCGAACCCAGTGAATTATGTACTTGCATGGACGCTAAGTGACCTCCCAGACTATGATGGCTCCTGGTCGTGCAGACAGGCCTTGTGATATCATTGTCGACATGACTGGTTTTGCTTCGTCGTCTCAGCTACCGGTTCAATGGCTCAGATATGTAACAGAAGTCGTTCCGTTAGATGTCAGGGCTCGTGTCAGAGCCGTGCACTTCCTGAATGTCAATGCGACGGCATACCGATATTTGCGGCGACTGCACAATGTTTCTGCAGGTAAAGAACCTTTTCTTACCGAATCTTTTGCACTTTTAACCCCTACTGCAGGTTCTTATTCTAGTCTCGATGCGAAGGTGTTTGCATCCGTTGCCGAGTTGTCAGAGCATGTTCATCCGAACGCCCTTATCCCATTAAAATATGCCTGTATGTTCTTCATCGTTTCTTGATCTGAAGAATCTCATTTCCTGCGCAGCAAAACTGGAGGAGGAACCGATGGACTCGTTCACAGAAGTTACAATGAGGCAGGATCAACAGATGAGGTTACCTGTGCACTTGAACATAGGAAGTAGTCATATCCGCTTGACTTCGGTGAATGTTTTGTAATAAGTGAAAAGTTATCAAGTATTAACTATCTACAGGTCAAAGCACAACCGATGACAGCTTCAGTGTCCTGTCGTTGCACAGAAATCATATCGTTAGCGGATGTCAGTGATGTTTACAACATATCGACAGGTCATGATCCAAACGAGTTCATAATCCGACGAGTGCGTCAAGGTGCAATATTGTATTTCTCGTCACCGATGCGTGATGCCATTATCAAGGCAAGTCCATCTCTTCCTCTACAACGGTGGTTCTGATCTTTCAACAGTCTATTCGGACTGCAAAAGGATCCATGAAAAGCGTGCCGCTGATTGGTCCCGAACGATATTCAAGACTTTCGAACGTCACTGCCGCTCTGCTACATGTCGGAATGTTCAGCTGTACCTATGAAGAAGAAGACCTTCGTGACGCCGGTTATGAGTTGATTACTTCCGTCTGCAACTATTTGGATTACCAGGGACCGGCTCTTGTCCCAATCAAAGGTATATCCCATTTTCGTTCAAAAACACAAGTCTTCTGAAATATGTTCCAGGAACCTCCGTGTCTCGACAAACAAATGCTCTTGTTATTCAATTGAGCGAACGCCTCTCGGTACACGCGCCGAAGTTAACCCTTGACTTTTTATCAGAGGTGGCACTCACTATGGATAAAGCTAAACTACATCAAAAGATTCACTGTCTACAGTATATGAGTCCTTGGATCAGGAATATGAACCATTTTACAGAACCAACTAGCCCACACTTCGATCATTCGAACGGTAGACTTCGCGATTGTTTCCGTCCTTTGATTGACTTGACTTTGGCAGACGAAGAGGTATGTTGCTTTTCCTTGAGTTACAATACTGTGGCTTAAGGAGTCTGTAGATTTATACTATGGTGCAACATTACATATGGGCAGAAGTCGGCAGACTAGACAGCTCCGTTGTCAATCTCATCCTCGATGAATTGATGCGAACTGCAGTTGATGGTGGACTGGGTTCACAGCGATCTGAGATGATTGCAGATACTGTTGGGACGTTGTCATCTGTCAATGTTCGGAGTCGAATCCTGTCCAGGTTGCGCAAAGCAAGTATCGTAATGGTTCGTGATCTGAATTAATTCTGACCATCTACAATTTAGGTTATGGGTAGAACAACCATCAAACCAACGAAAAACCTAGCGGACAACGTTCATTGGAACGAGATTGCGGCCTTGACCCGTCTAGTTCAGGTGGCTGGCGCACAGTGCAAACAAGCTATACAATCTCAAATGTTTGTACCAGAGATAGTACATCTCGTGACGCTGATCGCGTCCACGGGTCAAACGATCGTACGGCAATCTGTTCATGGAATCGTGATGAATATGCTACAGACGCTAACGATGGGGAAAACTGGAGAATCTCCAGCCATATCAGAAATTCGGAACTTGCTGGACAAGTGTACAGAACCAGAAACATTGCACCTGTTCGGACTAGAACGTTCAAGCGTCACTGGAGAATATTTCAATCATGAGCCTGCAACTGACAAACTTGTCATCATCACTCAGGAGAAGCTAGCGCAATTCCTTGCTCGTATCATGGAAGATGTTGCAGGATCTAAAGGTGATAACCCTGTTGTCTCTTGACATGATAGTGATTAACCTTTCCACAAGGTCTTCTCAATGTTTGGCGTGCGCGATGGATGAGTTTAGTTTCTTCCACGGCCTTCCAGCACTCGCCTGCGGTACAATCGCGTGCTTTCATATCCTTGGGCATACTGGCGACCTCCGAGGTAGACGACGACCTTTTCTATCAAATGCTTGTGGCATTTAGAACGGCGTTATCACGGTTTACTGAAACTGAAACGATTACGGTGATTAGCATGCTGCGGTGCTTTGCTAAAGTCGTTCCTGCATTGCCCAGTAGCAGCCGCTTTACACCTCAATTGTTCTGGCTAAGCGTGGCACTCCTACAGTCGTCTTATATGCCATACTACGTAGAGGCCACGGATCTTCTTCGGGTGACTTTGGAAGTACTATCCGCACAGGGTGCATTCGATGAAAGGGGTGTTTCTGCCACGCTCCTGGATGAACGTGCGCCGCTCGAGGAGATTATGATTCAGCTGGATAACATGTTTGGTTTGTCATTTGGGTCCAGCTTCTCCTTTTCCCTAGCTGCCGGAATATTCAAAGGTCTTCGACATTCTGGATTGAAGGATTCGGCGGCATCTGTACTGAGAAGCCTTTTGCGCATCACAGTAAGTTGTAAAGGTGACTACGAGGAGACCTTAAGCAATCCTGGAAAGTCTATTTACTACGATGGCCTGGGATATTTCCTGGCACTGTTGCCTTTGTCGACAACGCCACACGATTTCCGAACACTTCTCATCACTGCAGATGCAGATCCATCGTGGTTCCCAGAGTCGGATTCTGACGGCGATACATACGCCCCACGCGTTCCTTTGCAACTGCTAGGCGTTGCGGATCCAAAGACTGCGTTGCTCGTGACCTCATTTATCGGTGCAATGCTGGCAACTTCACAAGGAGATGACGACGAGACAGAGATGCTTTATGGAATTCTGTCCGATATAGGTGATAGATATCCCGATATTATCGCGATGGCGTAAGTTTACAGCTCTTCCAGAGATGGGATAATGGTATTTATGGTTCTCATCACAAAAAAATAGGTACGACAGCCTTCAAGTCAAATTACTTGACGCGTTTGCAAACGTGTCCCACCCCGAGATTGTAAAATCGATTTCAAACATATTCGACATCGCCATGCTGCAGGAACCTGCGCGGCTTGCCTCCATCCGCGGATCAGCATCGACGCTGAGCACAGTTGACGAAGGCGGTCCTGGACGACGGCATATCCATGAACTAGAGGAGTTGGGACTACAGGGACTTCCTAATAATTTCCAATTCTTACCTTCGAATCGAGGAAAAGCGACAAAGGTGATTCATTGGATAGCAGAGTTGGTAAAGAAAATTTTACAGTGACTCGACAAGGTAATGCACCACGTACACATTTCCGCCGTTTCGTCTACCACAAGAGTAGTACTTACCCACCTTGCATAATACTGCATCTCAGGCGTTCTCCTAGACGTGAATAATTAGTATTATAGCGTTGCATATACTATCACTCATGGTACTCGCCAGACCCGCCAATTCTCCGCTTTTTTATTACTCACTCAATAATGCTCGGATTGCTTAGCTACTTTGTACACGTAGTCTACAGTATCATATAACTGCCTTCACATCCACTGTATCTCAATAACACGGGGAACGTGTATTAGCCTATTAATATCCACCCTCAGCTCAACCCCTTGAGTCGAAGTACGAAACACGATATAGTCGACGATACTAGTAGTAGCATCAGATGCAGGTGATGTCATAGAGTTATATTCACGAGCTCGAGGTCGGCGGAAGTTCATTGTTTTGCCAGGCACTTAGAGGCCCATGTTTCTCTTTGCTTCTTCCCGTGCGCGTGATACCCCTACTTCTGGGACCTATGATCTTGTTGCCTTCTGGTCTTCTTCATCTCGCCCCCCAAACCCGCATCTGGAAGAGGCCGCTTTTTACTACTAGATGAGCCCGACCTTGATGGTTCAGGATGTTGTATCTGCACAGCCTCAGCAATGAAGGGATCTTCGCCACCCCTGCTAGGCCCACTCCCGCCCTCTTCCTGGTCATCGTGGTCTTCGGCAATTTCAAAGTCATCGACCTGTGACGCCTCTTCATCAACCCAACCGTAGCTGGCAGAACCAGCTTCCCAAAAAGGCTTCATTCTACCCACCGCTTCGAGAGCACCTATGTGCTGCCGTGGGTGCTCGACAAGAAAGTCACGTGAACCGAGGAGATATTGATAGGTTTCCCTCTGTTCGGGACGGATCCCTTTGTACACAGTATCAGAGCATCCATAGGCAAAGATACCAAAGCGAGGGTGAGTGTCTGGCGCATACTTGAGGCGACCTTGATTGGTAATTGAGAATTTGGGAGGAGTAGTGCTGGCAGGAGGTGCTGATTTGCATGGTTTCTTTGGGATGGTTGGCTGCACCCCTAGCTCCATGATGAGGCTGATATAAGGCCGCCCCTCAAAATCAGAAGAACCTTTCGGGAAAAAGCCGATTGTACGCTGGTCGATCAAATATTCTGCTAGGGGTCCGCTCCGAGCGTGTCGTCTGAATTGCACCAAGAGCCCACTTACAACTTCCTCGGAAAGTTTATCATCATGGAGAAGTATGGGGATGATGACGTCGACTGCATTTCCCCCTGATTGAGTAATGATGGCCATACCTCTGATCAGTGCAACCCAAGACACGGCCGAGGTAGTCCCAGTGTCGTCACCCATTTTCACAAAATGAGTGAATCGAACCTTTGCATCTCTGAAAGCATCCTTGAACGTTGTTTCGGATCTAATATTGTCTGGCAGACTCTGCAAGACTTGGTGGGCTTTGTCTTCAGTGAACAACTCTTCAATAAAAGTGATCAGAGATACTCCACTGCTGTAGCTCTGTGGGGCGTAGCGATCCTCAGTTGATATGTCCTGCTGGCGGTCCATGTCTTCGCGCTCGATGGCTCGGTCATATGCTGACATAAGGAGTTCTCGTCCCACGAGCTCCCTCTGCTCCCCTTTATCGAGCAGGCCACTCTCCATATTATCCTTGAGAATGTTGAGAATCGCACTTGAGTCATGTTTGCGGAACGAGTACATTTGCTGAGCTGCAGCTTTGGCGAGGATAGGCTCGGAAGAATAGCCAGACCGCATGTACTCGCGGCTCTGAGGAACTGAATAGCAAATGCGCATGTGGCTTGCTACAAGGTCTGTCTGCAGTTGGGATGATTCCACTTGCCGAGGCTCGTAATCAAGCATCAGTCGAACATCTACCACAGCTGTCCTTTCCTTCTTGTCAATATCATATGCTCCAACATGAATTTTGGTTTGGCAGAGGAGCATGGCACGTGCAAAGTTGATTATTGTTGAGATTATCTCGGTTTTAGAGTCCCTAGCCCCTTGTAGCATTGTCCAGAACCTGCCATAAGGGCTATCAGAACGATTACGAGCTTGGGGCTGACATAAATAAACAAAATGAAAGACTAACAATGGTCGACCGAATTGTGACATAAACGTGATATCACAGGTCTTCTCAAGTGTTAGCTTATGAGGCCGAATGGGAAAGCTAGGCGAGCAATCAAAAGGTGTCTCTGTTATAGGTGCTTGGAAATTATTGACGTTGGAACATGCACGAGCTGATCCAGGGAGGGGACCACTGGGCGCAGGTTGATAGAGATGGCAAGTAGTTGAGAGAAAAAGGACTAAGAGCGGCTCAGACAAGAAGTGGTTCAACGCAGAGCATAATATGTAGTAAAGAGGTCTGTTGCCCAAGTACAATGCATGAGCCTCGTCAAAGTATAAGACGATTTTTAGGGACTGAGTCAGGCTTTCACCAAAGGAGTCAATTGTCATGGAGAGTTCATTGAATGCAACCCTGGCTGTTTTTGCAGCATTATTGACCTGTACAAGATGATCATTCAATTATTACCCTAGCCTGAAGCACGTATACAGACTGACTGTATCAGGCTTGCCTGCTGCTCCAACAACAGACGAATAAAGGTTCCAACGTGTATCAGGTTGCCTCAAGTGGTCCCTCCACCAATGCGCCAATTCATTAGTCCCTTTCTGTAGTTCGGCACGGTGTTCCTCCAGTTCATCTTTTATTTTAGAGAAAAGACATGTAAGGAAGCACAGATAGAAGCACTCGATATCCTTGATGGTTTTTCCGGCTCCCAGGGCTGAATTGACAACATGCGTGCGAATCAGGTCATCTGGGGGCGGGAAAGCGAGGCCTAAACAATAGAAAAATTGAGATTGATATAGTCGCAGCAGTGCAAAGGAATACCGCGATTCTCGCTGCTTGAACGAATGTTGAAAGGAATCGTGAAGACTGAGCGTGACAACTCATCGACCATGCGCGATTTGCCTGTACCCGAGCTCTGAATGATGGAGACTACGTTTGAATAAGGATCATGGTGTTTCATTCGGGTGAGACTGGTCCAAAGTGTGCTGGCACAGTCCCCAATATAGGGTTGTTCCCACGCGGAGGCGATTGCTTTTCAGCACCTTTAGCTGGGAATACGTCGTTACATATTGATGAAGTAGCATTACCTTTGCCTAAATTTGGGTCAGAAAGTGTTGTTAGTATTGTCTGGAGTATTTCTGAATAAAACACAGCAGGCTTTAGGGTCTGTCAAGATGTCGCGGAAATAAACATGCCTAAGTTGCGTATGTACTTGAACGACTGCATGGCATATGCCTCCTTTATCTTACCCCGAAGTTCTGGATATATTTCAAGCAGTTTTGTGGCTTCGTTGATGTCCTGATATCGCTGATCAAGCATTCCATCCGAGTGCACAACCACCAGCATGAGCACCAGTATTGAGTAGTCTGGGCCAGGTGATGATCAAACACCAAAGTGTCCAGTCGAGCATGGGCAGCATCATCGAGAGCAACAGGTACAGAGTTGAGAGGCATGATTGAAACAGTGCTCGAGCTTGGAAGGCGATGCGCGATAGAAGGGAGGCCGAGTCGTTCAGACGCGTGACATTATGACGCGACGCACTGGAATGCCAACAACAATAACCAAATCACAGAATTCCCGGTGTTCGTCGCTACTTTTTATCTATTTTCTGGGGGACGGAGTTGGCGTTTTTCCATTTTCTTGGGCGACACCGGGGTCGCAGCTTAGCACTCCTGTAGTAGCTTACATCTGCGACTAATAAGAACAAGATTCAAAAAAAGAAAAAAAAAAAAAAAAAGTGACATTATGACGCAATGATAGTTCAATTACTTGAGACTCCGACATATTGATTGATTTGCTCGCCACGTTGAATTGTGAAGCTTAGTATGACACCATACGGTATGGCGTCGGTACGTCCATCATGCATAGCAAAGTAACGGGTACATTTGTGCAAAGCGTTCGTTTTCGAGCCTTTACTAATCTTTAAGCTTTAAGCTTTAAGAGCAGGATAGTGTGCCGCGGAATTCGGGACATGATTTTGAAGAGCGGCCGCAGATCGTTAGCCTGCGTCATCGGAGGTCTCCTAGCAGCGTTATTCCAACCGTGCACCGCAAACAAGAAAGACGCAGCGCCGTTTTGTTGTGGCGTCGGATGTATCTGGAGGGGGACGTAGTAGAGTGGAGCGTTGGTTGATTTCGCTTGACGCCGTGCTGGGTGTGCTCAAGTCTTCCCTGTCGAAGACGGTTGGCTACTTGAAGAAGGCAATCGAGGACGAGATGAAGCATCCATTCGACGATCTTGGTGCGAAATCTCATCGTAGAATGAAAGTCGTTGCAAACGGCCCTAGGGTAGTCTTGTTAAATGATTATATTTTTGCTATTTTCACCAGGTCGGAACTTGGATCCTAGGCTTCCCCCTCTGTGTTACAATGCATATGAGACGTTGAGAATGGTATGTTACTTATGTGCAGCTATCAATACATCTAAGCAAGCCAAGGGTATGTACTCACTACATGAATAGTTGTTGGCAGGAAAAACAATTCATGCGCGTGAATAAAATGCGATATCATCCACAAATAATAACAGATCATCGTCACTTTTCGTCCGGAACCGTGTGGCTACCCACCTCTTCATCAAGCGCCGTATCCTTGGATATCATTGGAATCATGTTCAAATCAAACATGATAGGACTGTTCGGAGGGACATATTCCTCGCCTGGCATTTGCCCACCGCGTTCATCGCGACTGAGGGCGAGAGATGCGCGGTCTATCATGCGGAGATCCATCACGAGACGTTGTCCAATCACACTGACTAAAGATAACGACACCCTGTTCTTGATCAGTATGTCGGATTTTTGACTACTATGAGCGATGACATACGAATAAGCCAGCATGTTTTTTGGTCCCTGAAATGATGAAGTATACGAAGGATCAATTGTTTTTTGTATAGTTTGATAGACGTCAATGGAGATTGGGACTCACGTAGTAATACTTGACCCTTGGAAATGCGATATCAAAAGATGAGTACGGAATCAGAGGGTCGAGGACGAATCACTTACCAAATTGATATGTTAAACAAACTTGAAAAAGTTGAAAAGATAAAATATATGATGCCTACAGTTCAAAGGTTGTTAGACAACGTTCAAGAAAAGTCGATAATCAAAACGAAATGCCAATCTTACCATCTCGGAATAACGTCCGAACGATAGGAGACCGCCGGAAAAGTAGGGTAGTTTGAGAGTTGCTCAGAATGTACATTGTCAACCCAAACATCCCGCATTCCAAGAGTACGCTGAGCAAGAGAGAATATCGTCAGACCACACTGATTGAAGAACAAACACGATTCTGACCTGGGTAACCATAGAGTCCACTGTACAAAGTGTTCAGTTCGTTGGAGGTAATTCGGATGTTAATTATAGAACACGTACTCCCCAACCTTGGATTTATAATTCAGCCAACATAGCTCACATGGTTAGATAAGGATACTTACTTGGTACCGTCCCGACACAAGTATGAGTGACAGTTGACCCCGGGTATGCATAATCTTGGTCAAAAGAAAAGGAAACTCGAGTCAGATAATGAATGGGCGATATATATGACAAGACTGCGCACATCCACCCCAAACGATTCCCCATATCAGGACCGATATGCTGACAACCGAATATATGAAGAAACCAGTTGCAAGGAGGACGAACATGTACTTTCGGCGTCCCCATACCGCCCAGACTCGTAATAGCACGAGCACTAGGTCGAGATTAGACGTGAGCAAGAGGGTGACGCGGTTGTCATAAGTAATCGCGTACCATGTATTGAAGCATATGAAAGGAACATGGATATGCCGGCAACGAGAGTTAACGAGAAGCAGAACTGCGTGTCAGTGTTAGCAAAAGCTCTCCATTTGAGTGGTGATGACCCACCGAGATGGCGTCATCCCGGAATACACCACCGGTCTGCGCCGACATAATCCCCTGGAGGATCAAGTTCCCGTAGCGATTAGCCAGGAAAATATTTTTGACTCGTGAGGGATTCGCTTTCCAGATAAGTTGCACCTGGATGGAAAAGGTTATTTAATCCGCAGAGTCTCTTAAGAAATAACAACGAACTTCGTCATTAAAGGTAATCAGGTAATCATACACCAGGACAGAATAGCTTGCCCACGCTAACGAGCTAAAGCGAAAAGTAGTGAGAGGAGATTAAACACATGTTTGTGACACTGCTCACCGTGTGAGTCTCAAGTCAGACAGGTACTGGTCCGTAATCAACTTCGCTGGGCTGAAAGTAGACCTGGTCGTTATCAATCTAAGGAGTTTTACAGGTGGTGAACTTGCTCAAACCCAGCCCCATCACCATATGGATTCATTCTATGCGAACGAGCTTCAACCCCAGGACCTTGTGCTCGAATATACTGATATAAAAGATTCAAAATCGTCGAATGATCATGAACTTGACTCTGTTCGGAAATTTCCCGAGCGAATCTCGACACCTGTATTGAGGGGAACAGGACAGAACAACAAAGACTGGATGTAGCTGGTGTTTGAAGAAATGAGGAAAGACATACTAATAATGTGTGTCGATGTTAAATGATTGCCAAAGGTAAGCGAGAAACAATCGGACATCTCTGATGATCTTGATTGCATCGCTTATGCCTTCATCGTCGGAATAAATTTACTTCCAACTTCGTTCCAGGGTGTAAGTAGTTCGGCAGCCAAATAAGTGCTATCACACCCCAAAAGAAAGTTGTAGTAACCAAGTAGCAACCAATAATCATCAGAGAGCGTCTCACCGCCGGTTTGCAACAACATTTCTCTCCCACCACCGGAAATGAAATTCCCAGATCTTTGAGCCTCAAGCGGTTATCGATTATCTACACCAGCCGCGTTTGTTATTTCATTTGATGCCAGACTCAGCTTCTCCTTGCAATAATGCAAGATAAATCTTCCATATCATTGTTGTTTATAATTCATCTGGAAACATTGTCACGGTCAAGGTAGCAAGTATCCAGCAACGTTGAGGAACTCACACGAGAAGACAATGTATAGTCACAGTCCCTATTGAGAATAAAGGGAGCTCCCTTGACAGAGCATAAAAGTACGTAATTGATTGGGCACTTTCCACTAGTCTCCACCCGTGGTAGACATCTTTCCATTCTGATTGAGCTGCCCAACAACCGTAGGCCTTATAAGCCGTATTGAAAATCGACGAGATGCTGTACAAGATCATCTCAGTTTCTGAAGCGCAGGAGCTCTAGAGTCTCGCAAATCACTGATTTTGAAACGCACACTGGTTTTGCCAAGTCCGACTGCATACACATTGATGTGTGGTGTTCGGGTCCCATAATCAGATCACTCCCGGTTGCGCCTTGGGGTTCAAAACCATCCCGCCCACTCTTGAGCCTGATGCCGGCCCCATGACTTTGATAAATAGGAGAAGTTGGTTCAATTTGGCTTCGTTGAACAGCACATAAGGGATATCAAAACCCCAGAAAGACTGCGCTAATACTAACACGCACAGCGCTGTGGTATTCCAAGTTGTCCATTGCCAGGTCGAGCAGGATCTCATAGTATGCCGGAAATTGTACAACCGAGAAGGCATTTACCGTCTGAGTCGGAGGTCTTTGATAAAAATGCACAAATAACCAGCTGCTCTTGCGATCCTGGGCCATTGTACCATTTCTCACCGCTTATAAGCGATGTCAAGCGGCATGAATCTGGTGATGCTAGGATGTGCCTACCTGGAAAACATATACAGCATCTGAACTTTCTTAAGTGCCTAGGACGACCAAGCGCTGCCCAGACGCTCCAATACCATACAGCGAAGTATATGCCACGTTTACGGTCTACTTCGTCATGGCTAGCGAGGTAATCAATCCAACGGTAGGACAAAGCCCTTCTGCTGGCGCAGTTCCCTCTGTCCAATCAGACTGTTTTTTTTCAGGTCTGCTCCCTTTCCCCTGGCATTCCAGTGTGAATCATGAAAAATTTATGGACCAGAGATAATAGAAAAATCTAGTCTCATAAGAGATTCATTGCGTTCGAATGGTGCCAGTAAGGTGGGGAAACGAGGGGGAGGTTGTTGGAATGTGGAGCGAACGAAGAGTCAAACGTAAACATCGACATGAGATGGAGGGATATAGATAATGTAAGACGCGGCAGAAGACGAATTACATGCCGACAGATGAGGGAGATATGACTATGAGGTGAATGTCCACGGAAGATAGACGAGAGCAGCCAGACACTCGGAGCATGTACTGTGCGTCGATAACCTTCTGTACTTAGCTGGCCAGCACACTGCCTGCGAGTGAAGTCGATACTCTGAGGCAGACAGAAAATATAATGAAAGTTCATCTCGAGAAAGTGATCATACATTACATCTACAGCCGGGAAAACCTGTTCCAAAAGACAATTCAGATAGATACATTAAGGCGGCTATCAAGCATCGTAGGCGGGAGGAGCATCTAGTCCACTAGAAGCAGCAGAGCGATTTGAAACAGTAGAGGTCGAAGGCGCGGAGGTATACATCGCTTGATCGATAACAATAGTGAATCGCCGTAATGGAATAAAACGAGATATTGGAATGAATACTCACGAAGACCCTCGCCTTCTTCGACTTGATTTCGGCTAGCCTCTGCTGCACGCTCTCTGGACTTGTCCAACGCACTAGCAAACCCAAATAAACCCTGATCCCTCAATCTGACTTCTGCCTTGGTGCCTTTAGTGAGACCACCTCCACCAGTTGGCGCAATGTCTATTTCGAGGTAATTTGAACCCAAAAGGGGTTGATGGAACTTTGTCGACACCAGGGAGGTTAAAGGGACAGAAAGAGATTCCAGGGTCGGTGTTTTCTTTGGAGCAGTGGAAACAAAGATGAACTATGCGGATCCGAAGTAATTGTAACGGTAAGAGAAGATCGAAGTCAGACAAGTGTGATGGTCTCTTGAATGAACTAGCCGCACTCGTTGGTCTGTAAGCCAAACCCGACCAGTTTCTTTCCACTTGCTCACCCCTCCAGATCCCCCTGACGGAGCAGAACCCGTAGGCGGTACCTCTGGAACTGCAAGAATGACTTCTGCAACAGAATCAGGGGCTCGTATTATAGATTCATGCGGGAGGGGAACTGGAGTGCGGTCATCATTGAGCATCGCCCAGTTCAGGGCCATCGTAGAAATCGATTATAAGAAGATAGAGTAGGAGCAGCCTGACTCGGAGGGGAGAGAGCCAAAGCGGGGATTTCCCCAAAGTGGCAGTTCTTTCTTTCTTTTACGACCGCAGTGAATGTTTTACAGTAACAATTACAGCGCGACCCAAAGAGATAGTCTTATCGAGAGATGCTGGCTGTTGCTGCTTCTCAACCACACCGACCCGCTCCTCAAATTCCACAAGATCCAGCTTCCTCTCGCGACATCTTCTCAGATTCCCGTTCTCATGGTCGTCAAGGTCCTTCAAGGACTGTACGTCTCCCACGGGTGACTTCAAATGGTGGAGGCGCGATATCCAAGAGTGAAGATGGCCTGAAGTGTGTTGTAGCAGGAAGGGAATGTCAGCAGCGAGTGGTCTATTCCCGCCGTCTCAGTTGGCCTGACTCTCCACGTCTCAGCTCTACGCGTTTTGAGAATCTTAGACCCTTCTCAGTCTCGCGATATCCAAGTAGATCATAAGAGTGTTTCGGGTAATGGTGGTGCACGCATCGAAGGCTCGCGAAACTTTTGGGAAGGCAGCGGTTTGAAGATCGATAGTGCAACTACTGATGTCGTATGGGGACACGGGCGTGGGTGCTTTCCCACTATTCTTCCCTTGAGCCCAGAATCAATTTATTTGCAGCCTTTTCTAACAAGATCCTTACAAGTGCCAGGAATGGTGAGATCATCATGTGGGATTTGAACAAGAGTGGAGTGTCGAAATATGGTGCGTAATTCTTGCCGACGTCGTCTGTCTGCATCTTCATTGCTGCATTATCAGAACGACGAACACGAGATCATACACGTTCGATCAACAAATTGTCATATTCACAGATCGTTCAACATTATTGTCTCACAGGTTCGGCTGATGGTGACGTCCGTATCTGGGTGGGTGTAGCTCAAAGGTCTATTTTTTACTGCTCACACTTTCTAGGACTTGAGGGATATGACCAAGTCCGTCCTAAGAATACATCATCCTACAGGTGTTCGGACATTAGCGTTCTCCCCCAATCAGTCTCATCCACTTCATACAGTCGTGGGTTTAGATAACGGTATTCGCGTGATTTCTTGACAGCCGTAGAAACTCCTAATATTTTGTTTTTGCTCCCAGGAAGCATCTACCGGTCAGAGGAAATCTTATCGTCCAACTTCGTCATTTCTAATTCGGAAACGTTAGCTGGGATCTAACAATGGGCCAGCGTGGACAACTCGACAGACTTCCTGTTGCTCATGCAGGTCCAATCCTCACTTTAAACTGGTTTATCGGAAGCAGCGATCGCGAAAAGCTACCTAGTGTTAGCACTGAAGGATGGGTCGCTACTGGTGGATTAGACCGCTGTGTGAAGGTGCACCTGTCCTTCTCTCCATTGAGTCCCTATTTATCTTCCGTGACTAGATTTGGGATTTCAATGCGACTGCAGGATCCAATTACCTGCCAACCTATTGCCTTCATACCGCATTCCCAGTGCGACGGGTGCTATGGCGCCCCTCTTATGAATGTGAACTTGCTGTCGTGTCCAATGCAGACTTCGGTACTGGTCCCAATTCAGATTTAGCTAGCGGCAGCAAGATGCCAAGTCCTCGTATGACTGAACGACCCATCTCTGGAGACCTCACTGGATCTTTGGATGAGCTACGGATTCACTTACATCAAAAGCTTCGTGATGAAACGTCTTTTTCTGCACAGACAACACAGAATAACGGATTTGGAGACTCTGTAGAAATCTGGGACGTTAGGCGTCAGCATATTGCCAAGTGGGTAGTCAATGGATCCGCCGTTGAGGGCGGTGTCACCGGTACATGATTCATCGAGAAGTGCATTGAGGGATGCTAAGCAAACTGATGTAGATATTGCGTTCGGAGATTCGCATTCGCTTTGGACCCAACATTCCTCTGGGGCCTTCTCACAATTGGACCTGCGGCATGCTTGGAAACCTTTAGAAGCCGTTTCAAGCACCGCATTGAGTTGGGAAGTCTCCGGTGCCCTTGCATTCGTTTCGGATAGCCCGTCATCTCACTCGATACCTTACGACGATGTGTAAGTTCAGTTCGGCTTAGGTCTCCCTTTGCAGTTAACTACATAACCTTCACTATTAGCGATCCTGGAAAAAAGCAATTTGTTCAAGACCGCAAAATGCGCATGAAAGGCCTGGGTGATCCTGTTTATCTTCCGCAATCACAAAATCTCGGATCCCACACTCACGACTGGGCAGCCGAGGATGTGGAAGGGTTCATCAAGCTTGCTCATGGATATTTACTTGAAGGTACAGATAGGCCCAGTATCTGTCGATTTAACGCCAGCGTTGGTCATTTGGGTAACTTTGGGCCGATCTTCGTGTTTGACGATCTTCATTAGATGGCTCGTAATGCAGGCAGAGAAGATGCTGCTCAGACCTGGACGTTGCTGGAATATTTGTTAACAGATCTTGTACCGACCCCGACACCATCTCTCTCTCCACTTCGGATTATGAATCCTGGCCTACCGCATTCGCTATCCGCACCTGCAGTCCTCCCCAGCATGCATTCTTCCCCTTCCCCGCGAATGGACTCGAACAAAACATCCTTGTCCGATGCTGGGATAGTTCATCTTCGGAGTCCTCACATTAGTCCCGCGAGACACGGGTCGGCCTCTACCAACGCTGACCTTGGTACATCTTCATACGGACGGCCGACTCCAACGTCCTCTCCAGCGTCTTCTCCACAGCGTGCTTCCTTGAACCTACCATCGTTGCCGATTCCCAACACACCATTTCCATCATCATTGTTTGCCAGAAGACAGTCTAGTGCTGGCTTGGTTTCAAATGCGAGTAGTAGCTTTCGGCCTAGACTAAGTTCATCACTCAGGCGACCTTCCATGTCGACTCCTAGCACCTCTAGTGATGCTCCCAGCGGACCAACGAGTGTCAGGGGCTACGCTGCCAGCCTGAAGCATGTAGGAGAAGGAGCCTTGGATGACTCTGATTCGTCGGGAGAAGAAGAGGACAACGAGGACGAAAAAGGGAGCAGCAACGAAGACGCTGAAGAAGAACCTTCTTTGCAACCCTTGATATCACCTTACTTGTTCCCCCGTAACACCATATCGCATCCTAGCCCTCTATCTCGGATGGTGAAGCAACAAGACTGGCTGTCTGAGGACGACGAGGAGGGAGACAGAGAGGCTTCACCCTCACCTGCATCCACTGATTCCGAAGGAAATAGTTCCGGTTCGCCTAGAAAACGATCTGATGGACATCGCAAACGTACTGGACCTCGGCCAAGCAAAAATAGGAGCCGAAGTTCAACTGTGGCATCTTTGGCAGCCCCTCCCACTGCCATCAGGGAGTCTCGCAAGTCTCTTGTTAAGCAGGAGTCGCATAGTAGCATCCGGACGGTCACAGCTGGAGATACTTCCATAAAGGAAGGGGAGGCTTTTGGACTGCATCAAGAAGAAACTGTACGAGACCTCAATAACGGCGACAAAGCTGAGAACACCTCGCTTTTAGGTCATAAAAGGCAGATTTCTGAGGCAGTGGTTAGCGAATTAGTCCTAGATGATTGTCAAGAGGGGGATGAGGATGACTACGGAATTGCGCTCAGCGAAAAGATCGGCAGCAGTCGTCGAAAAGAGGCTATCGAAGGGACAGAAAATAGGTATCGTGAACTGGGATGGGAGGCATTACGAGAAGCGTTTGAAACGTTCTCAGAACAGGTTGAGTCTGCTTTCCATACAAGTGCTATCTTTTGACGTATCGCGGATCCTCACAGGGTGACGTACAAATGTGTGCTGTCCTAGCTATGATCGCCCCTAAGGAGCTGTGTATATCGCAGCTGCGATCGTTGAGGTTCTTCGAATCTTACATCGGTACGAAGAACTCTCGTCCTCCCCTGATTCGTACAAACTGCTCATGTGATCCCAAGAAATTCTATCTCGACTCCGACTATATACTTCTGCAGCTTACCTCCGAAAGTATGTTGGGTCGGAGGACATCCGCATCAAAGCCACTGTGGGTACTATTATGCTTCTGCATATGTACAGCCTTGATTGAGAGTGTCTCAGCTGCAAACAACGATACATACTTCATGCGGTCGATGTCGTAAAGCAATCCTCATTCCAAGCGGCCCAAGGCGGTATGATGAGCCTAGTGGAGGGTATTCATATTGTTTGCAATGCCAATCTCGCATCTCCAAATGTTCCATCTGGTCCGTTATTGTAATAATGGTTCTTGGAGAAATTTTGTAACTAATTTCCATTTAATGCAGTCACCTCCCAGCTAAAGCTTTGCTGTTCCAATGCGCAGTATGCATGCATGGAGGTCATCAAAAATGTTACCGGAAGTACTATACTGAACGCCCCATGGTCGAGCTCCCTTCGCCAGCATCCGTCACGCAAGAGAACAAAGGACATGACGACAACCACAGTGCGGAAAATCAAGAAGAGGGAACACCTGCAGCAGGAAGTTATGACCCTGGTGCCACCACAGAGTTTCTTTCGCCGAATCAGCAACGAAACAAGGTATTCGGTCATCCTTGTGCCGCTGGTTGTGGTCATTATTGTTGGGCCGCGATGGAGAGACAACCATTTCCGTAATATCACGCGCACGGTGCGGATATCAGATTTGCGCCGTACGACATGCAGTGTGAAAGTTTTAATTCAAGTATAATATGACATGAGTGGAGTTTGAATGTCAGACCGAACACCGGTTATCTACTAATCTTATCAATGATCATTCAAGTTTTTATTGCATGCAATATGTACATTATGTACATCGAATAAGATGGTTTCAAACGTGGAACCCAATACACAAGGAAGGAAAGACCTCTAAGATTATATATTCTACAACATATGTAAACAACACAGGAACAACGCAACAACTAGCACAACGTCGCAGCATTTTCACAAGAGTGCTGTCCCAAAAACCATTAAGTATGGATACATACATACATCTGAGCACACTTATAAAAGTCAACCAGTGTCCCCGTCCTTGGCACCCGGTTCTGGGGGTACAGAAGTCGCCGCTGGCGAGGGTGATGCCGCCACCATAGAAGCTGCCCCAAACTTCAGCTTTATCTTTTTTGGCCCCCCCACTCCTACAATTGGTGCACCCTCCTCGCCGCCTCCTATATTTTTTACACCAGTAACGCCACTTCCATCTCCGTTCCCCGTACTAGGCCGTTTAGCTTTAGTAGCTAACCGCTCCAAAAGGCCATCATCTTCATCATCATCTCTCCGCCTCTTCTCGCCCACTGACCGCATCTGAGTGATGTTAAACTGCGAACCAGGTTTTGGCGATTTAGTAGTAGTAGATTTTAGTTTGGATAGACCAGATGGCTTCGATACCAAGGCTTCTAGGAGACTGTCTTCCTCATCTTCCTCCTCGTCGGGAGTCGGAAGTGGCTGGAACGGCTGAGAAATGATCCGTCGATGGGACAACCGTGGCGTGGCAGGTGGCCCGGTAGGAGATACGGGCATCTTCCTCCTGTTGAAGCCCGTTATGTCTTCAAATCCACCTAGGTCTTCATCGTCCTCATCACCATAATCAACTAGGCTTATTGGCGGCGCGCGTGCAAGGGCCATATGTAATGGACGTGGCGACGATCTTAAATTGCTTCCTGTTGCTGCGCGTTTCCGCTTGAGGAGGTTCTCGTTGCCTTTGGAAGTTATTGTCGGCGAACTGATCAGATGCACAGGCTCGTCCTCATCATCAGGACCATCTTCGCTGAAGTATCGTTCCTCATCTTTATTCAACCCACGAGCCGGACCCCATTGTCTCAGACCATTGGTCGCTCTTCATGAATAACATCCAGTCAGTCATTTTCACATGAACCAAACATGAATGAAACGCACTTTTCAACTGTGGAATCACCTTCCTCTTTCGTCTCCAATGGTGGCGGCTCGATGTTTATTTCCCACCGTCGTATCAGAGCGGTGAACCGAGGACCACCTAATGAAGTCTGCGCCAATTTCCTAATCTTTGATTCATGCTGCGTCATGCAATGATCAATGAGTTCTTTGATGTTTTCCTATCGAGCCGTCAGCCTATGACAGACTCTGTGTAAACCTTAATCAACACCTACTCTTCGCATATGATCAAAAAATTCTTGGCACGATGCACTGAGCAGATTATCCCTTCTGGACTCACGTAATGTCAGATCCAGTATGGGTCTCAGAACGTCATGTTTCATAAGATGATTAGACAAATTGCGATTATTAATCTTGAGACATATACGGAAGAATCGGAATGCAGCTGTTGAAACAATGGGATTCAAGTCAAAAAATACTGTGCGACTGTAGACGCACCAAGACGAAGGTGCTTATCCCGGACAGTTAAAAGGGAAGCGATTCGAATAGCTATGTTGGAGGACAGCATATAAAAATGGCTGCGGAAAGAGTGTTGCAAAGCAAAGTTGCATAATAAGTCGCATAGGTATAAGTAAAGGTTTGTCTTCTCCCGGACAAACACGAGGCCAGAATCTACGAGCGATGGTCAAGTCCATAGAAGAGTCGAAAAGCACGAAAAACTCGCCTGTCAAGTTTCTGAACTCTGGAAGGTTGCCAAACGGCTTGAAAAGAGTGTCGATGCATTGTTTGTAGAAATAATCCATGAATTTTTCCACGCCTGGATCATCTTTGGCTCGCTGAAGCAGTCTGAGTTGAAGTGGTGGCTATAAACATGAGGTCACATGTTGGGTTCCATAATGAGCAAGGGACAAATGAACGGACCTGAGATTGATCGTTGGGATCTACGATCGGAATTTCCAGCATTAACTTTAACGCATCCCCTACTTGACATTGCACGGCTAAATCCCGACTTCGGGTTATTATCTTGCACATCAACATGAGCAGCGTTTCACCCTTGTTCTCCTCGGCTTCAGTTGTCTGCCTCAATACAAACCCTCTCACGCCTTGAAGGTCGTGGTCCAGGAGCACACAGAGAATTTCTCCTGCAGCGGCAATCATCTGACGGCCCTCATCGTCCGTTTCATCGTGCGATAACGCCCATTGGACGGGGAACAATATCGCCCGATCTACGAGCGTTCTGAAGAGCGTCAATCGTGTTGGTAGCTGGACGTTCTTCCCCATAGCGCATAACTGCTGTACGAGAAAGACAACCGACCGACGATCGGCTCTTTCCGTTGATGACGAAGATTTGGAATCAGCAGCCGATCCGCCTTTGCTGTCGTGCGGCATAGTGGGTTCATCAACTACCATCGTGTCATCCTTCTTAGTCTTATTCTTGTCCATCTCCTTCAGCCTCTCTCTCCACCATGAAACGCCAGCCATATCATCGTCCAGAAAGGTGTCAACAATCTGTGTTAAGAACGTCTTGTCGTTTTGCACGTGATTGATGATATCGACCTGATTAAATATGATACAAGAGTTGATCACATTAAACGTCGAATCGTCCAAGACGCGAGCGAGCACGACATCTTTGAGGAATTGTAATCGGTAAGTGTGGTGAATTTTTCGTTGGACAGTTTCATCTCGGATTGGTATTGGTTGGTGGAATCGTGTCGTCTGTCGGAGAAACTCTCTGTAATTGGCTTTGTGGCCTGGAAATTCGGGGTCGTCTGATGAAAAGAGTTCAGAACTCATAGCTAACTAGAGCGAACTCCTCACATTCAAGCATGCCTACCACACCAGGGAAGATGTTGTTGTCAAGAATATGCTCATAAATTGTGTGGTCATTGAGCAGTACTGGAAGGGATATTAGTCGGGGAGAAACCCGTGGAAACTTCATACGGCGCCCTCACAGATAGTCTGCATACAGCTACAGAGAGCATGTAAGTTTTCCAGGCTTTCCAGATCTTCGGATTTTGTTAGGACGTCAATTAAGGAGAGAACATAACCCTGTGAAAACGATTGAATTGAGTCGATCACTTATGAGCATTAAGACACCCACCTCTCTTTGCATCCACTCACACATTTTTTCTTTCACAACAGCCGTCCGCGATAGCGTCTTGATAATCTTCTCAATATCACCAATGATTCCCATCCTGGGCTCTGGCAAGCTGCTACGAGGACTGATTTTTGACGCAGGGAATGCAGGATCTTGATCGTGTCCATTTGAAGGTGACGGTGTTGGACCAAATCCATGGTCTTCTATTCTCGCCCAAAGTTCATAAGAGCACATAACAAGGAGTATCACCCCATACCTGAAGCTTTCATATGCTGCTGCACTTCGTTAATAAAGTTCCAAACTTCGGAACACCCCTCAGTTTCTTGGAAACTTAAAGCGTAATCCACACCATCCGGTTCCGTCCAAACAATTAAAGTCTCTGATACACGGTAACAACATGAGCAATCGCGGATCCTGGAAGCATATGGGACACACCTTGCTGTCGTTGATAAACATCGTTCGAGCGAATTGTTGTAGAGAGGATGACATTGTCGAGATCAGCTTCCGAGCGAGCAACAAGCTGAGCTTCATTTGTCGACTCGTCGAAATGGCCATAACAGAATGCTGTGCCTTGGTCCTCCCAGCGTGAACCTACGAGTTCGTAGACCTTTTTAAGGGTGTCAAAAGTGGGGCAAAGATACATAAGGCGAAAAATGGAAAAGATAGAAGGTTTAATAAAACGAGCGAGAAGTTGCAGCAGAAGTTGAACGGCAAGAGCGAGCAGAATCAGTCTGTAAGGGCGAGCACATCATATGATGTAGTTGGTTATTTCCTGCTATCCTATCCACAAAACCCGACGCCACAGAGGGGAGATGAAGGTAAGGAAAGACTTACCTTTACGCGCTTGTGTTCTTGACTATCACCTTCGGTCCATTCCTGACTATCGTCACTTGAGCCAACTTCTTCTCCAGATACCCCGACAGGCTGATCTGTATTCTCTCCTTCAAGCATCTGTATGGCGGTCGCGGAAGATTCTGCCGTGGAGAGAGATGGATCTGGTGAGCCAAAGTCTTTGTGTGGTTGTTCAGCACGTTCATCCTGGATAGCACCGGGTTGTACAGACTGCTCGGGATCTTGAACAGGGTATTGCAGAGAAGATAACGCGACTTCGGAAGGAGAAACAGAGGGTTCCTGGTGTTGGTGTTGTTGAACTCGCGTGGTATCGTTGCGGAAAAGATGAAGGTTGAGGTCGACAGACGTGGAGTCAACAGAAGTCATGGCGAAAAAAAAAGAGAGGAAAAAGTAGGAGGCTCGCAGGCCGCGAGAACAGGCCCAGCACTGGCACACGATTAGCAAAGTAGGAAATCTGACCGCTGGTGTGTGAGGAAACGCTCTTGTATCAAAACACGTTGTTGGCGCATCCACCTCCGATTACGTAAGTTGCGCATCGCCTGTAGTACTCGCTTGAAAAATCCACTCTCTCGTCTCAGGCTGCATTTGATAGTTCTTTTAATCAGTTCTCTTCTACTTGACACTACACAAGCTGGATATTCCATGGTGGTTGAAGACTGCTCCGCTGTAAGCCTTGCCAGGTATGTCTAACATGGAAAACAGCAGTGAAAAGAAATTCAGCATGCCGAGCAATATTAAATCAAAAATCATTCGATCCGAAACTTTAGTCTCGCAATATATATCGAACATTGCATCCAGGCGTAGATCTCCAGTGTCGGACAGCATCCATCTCAGCATAGGTGCTAATAAAACTTCAGATATGTGATATCTCCTGGCTGCCAATGCGAAATTAGATCGTTGGGCGAATGGAACAGAATATACGAAAGAGAACTCCCCATGTTACCTTGAGTACTCTGCCGATCCTCTCTAATCATTTCCCTCCACCAGTTTCGATACATAATCTCAATCTGCAATTTTCTTGGAACTCTTCGCACTGCAAGGCTTGACATTGGAATACCTCCACATCAAATACGGATGTGTGGAAGTAGACCGTACATCAACTTTTGAAGGATTAATGTCAAGACGCAACAACGTTGGGAGGAAATCCGCGTACTTATTGATTCTCGTCATCCCAACAAAGTTTGAATGTGGTGTAAATGGTGGTGTCGTAGATCTTTCCGGCTGATCGGGAAGGAAGGGAGATGGCATAACAACAGGCATAGGCATGGTCACTACACCCGGGGTAGGAGCCAGCGTGTGTGCTGAAGGCACAGGGCTGGGGGTTCGATGCATAACCGATGCAATAGAAGGTATCTGTGGTCCTGCAGCAGTCATCATATTCGGATTTACAATTTCATCCCCTCTTCTTCTGAAAGCGGAGCTGAGTGAATCGAATAACGATTTCCTCGTCTTCTTCTTCTTCTTCATATATCGTGGATCTATAGGTATTGTTTGTGCAATGGGTGCAGCAATTGGGATACTTCCATTCAACAGACGGTCACGCTGCTCCCGCTTTTCCTTGATTAACTTCTCCCGTTCTTCGTCTTGCCTCTGCCACTGCTGGCGTACACTTTGGATATTAGTCCGTTCTGGATTGTGAAGTATTTCTAATGCTTGAGCTCGAGTGTGTGGAGTAGGATGCACAAGTTCTCGGAATGTGTTTTTATACGGAGATAAGGCCATGATATTTTTGGGGGGACTAGGGGGGCGCTTTGTGCGAGTAGGAGGAAGCGGCGGAAATGGTTTGAATGGAGGGGAAGTCATAAATTCTGGAGAATCAATCGGAGGAGCTGGTTGCGGCTGCGGCATAATCATTGTAGGTTCAGGTTCAGGCATAAACACAGGTGTTTGTGGCTCTCGATGTCTGTGACGATAACGATATTCATCACGTCTTTCCGCACCTGTTACTTGTTCCTCTACACGTCCAGGTACTACAGGGGCAGCAGCAGCATATCCAGGAATCTGCAGACTCCCATATTGAGCCGATTCAGGAACTGTTTGCAAAAATACGTGAGGTGCACCCCAGGCGGTTGCAGGATCTGTGAAGCCAGCATCAAAGATTTCATTATGCAATTGTCGCGGTTCTGCTCACTATAAATATAACCTGGAGGCGGTGGTATTACTGGACCCTGCGGACTGACAAAAGGTTGATACCAGAGATCCCGAGACCTGTATTTATCTTTCCTCCGGCCAAAGGAGTACCATGGTTTTCGTTTCCGGACCAACTCATAGGAACCACTTGAGCCCGAACGGTATGAGTTTGGATGTCTTTGATGTGATACCACCGGTTGCGGCATCTGTGAATGAGCAGGTGGAACTGGGGGAAAATAAAATGGAGGATAATAATCAACGGATCCTCTTGAGCTGCGATTCCCCATGTTAAATGTGCGAGCTCGTTAAAAGTCGTGAAGGACGCGTTCAGGAAAGTAGCAGGCTAAGGATAAGAAGTTACCACTTCTTGTCACAAGTTCAACATCACGTCACGCTTGGCCGCGTGTTTAGTAG
The DNA here is from genome assembly GCA_003313825.1 of Sarcodon aspratus. Lineage (NCBI taxonomy): Eukaryota > Fungi > Basidiomycota > Agaricomycetes > Thelephorales > Thelephoraceae > Sarcodon > Sarcodon aspratus. The sequence goes on from QLOR01000047.1 coordinate 63,045, forward strand.
GCCTTGCAACATGTGTACCTTGGTTCGAGCGCACACGCAGTCTAGTGCAGGCTTGAAATCAGGTTTCGAGAACCAAGGAGCTCACTAGTGCACTTCCGGCGCTTGTTGACGGCGAACACACTGATCATCTTGTGGGACAGACCACGGGCCATTCAACTTCGCGCGATTCTAGAATTTCATTTACATCCGAGCGCCTGTCTGGTTTGTTCGCCACGACACCACGACTTGAACGCGGCCTTCTCGACATCTGCGGTGAAGCAGCCATGGACGTGTCCCTGGTGTGCCTCGATCGTCCACGAACAGCGTGTATGGCTTCACAGACAAGCCTATTTCCAGGCAGCTCTATTGACGACAGTGATCAGAACTTCCATCGGACGAATCTTACAACATCGAAGACGCTGAATGGAGGGCAGAAAACAAGCGGAGCTTCGGCGGCGCTTGTAGCACTTATCTACGAGCCAATCAACTTGACCTGCATGATCTGAAGTTTAGGTCCGGTCTTATCTCGTATAATCTCACATACCAGCGATGTGGGATTTGGCTGACACGAGTCGTGCCGGGTTGTTATTGCTCTCCTCGGTGTTCTGGAACGTGTAACATGGGCTTATCGCATTGGGTACCACGTTGAATCGCGGAATATTGGCGTGACCATCAGTGGTTTTCGATTTTTAATTCATACTACATGCGCGGTCCCTGAAACACCTCTATCGATAATTGTTTCCCACACCTCTTCAACCTAGGTTAGTTTTGGACGACGCAACTTCTATCAGAACGCTATTGATTCTAGTCCAATTGCGGCATGGAATGACGAGGTCACTAGAGCTTCTCCTCAAGAAAATCGGACGTATGTTAGGCTTCGGTCGACATATACATATATATTTGAATAACTTTGGTCGTGAATATACCATCCAATCTACAAGAAAAATCTTAAAGAGTAACAAGGATGAGTATCTGGTCCATACAAAATATACGGGTAACATTTTTTACATTACTTCAATGACTTCAGTCAGACTCAACCACATCCCAACATCTCATTCTGCAACCTGCTCCTTCTCTGGACTGCCATTGACGTTGGTAACGCTAGGAGCAGCTGCAACCCTCAACTGTCCAAAGGCCCGTGTCAAAAGCACCTCGACGCTTTCTCTGTCAGTATTCAATTTTCTCATTTCCTCTCGCCATCTCGTCTCTCTCTGATCATAAATGCTTCCCAATGTCTCGAGACTTCCTAGAGCAGCTTCCAAAGCTCTTCTCAAGTCCTCTTCCCTAGACTCCGAGCTAGACTCCGATCCGGGACCACTGTCCACAGACGTCGAACCCTCCCGCGAGCGCAGCCCAAGTCGATCTACCAACGGAATGCTGTGGCTCATTTTCGTAGCCCGCCTTAAAGAATTAACTTGATGAAATGATTTACGAATGTTCGATACCGAAGGCGAACCGACGATTGAGGAATCACGGCGAATAGATCTTGACATTAAGGAATGTAGTTTGCGGGTATGCGGCGGCGCTGCTAACAATATCATAGTCGTGTCTGTTTGCCTGTCAAGGGCACGGAACTTGATACAGAGTGAATAACGCGTACAAATACGAAAATACTTGTTTCAACACTTACCGCCTCAGAAAGGGCTTCCCATCTGGTTTCCCATCTGCGTCTCCTCTTTTGATCATCTCTGACATAAGTCGGATGGAGAGTGAGGTCCAGGAGATCGTTACCGTCGTCGTCGTCTTCATCTTCATCAATCCAATCGCCCTCCTCGCCATTGACTTCGGGGATCTTTAGAACTTCGTCTGTAATGGCCACTTCTGTACCACCAACATCATTCAGTCCATTGACCTCTTTCGCATCGACAAGACCTTCATGATTGTAATCGTCTTCACCAGCTGTTTCCTCTCCGGAGTAGGTCATCTCCGGGCTGGTATCCCTTGGCTGGGTGCTGTCCACTCTCGGAGGAGCCAGCTTACTTCTACCTGATCTTCCACCATTCATCATTCTGTCCTGTGCTGCCTTTAAATTCACAGATCTTTCTCTTCGCCTCAGCCTCCCCTGCGATCCCTTCATCATCATAGGCGGCAATGGCAACGGCAACGGCTCGTGGCTTGGACTTGACCTCAGACTCATAGTCGAATCGCGGCCTCTCCCACCTCCCACGCCTCCGCCAATAATACCACCTGCTCCTCCTCCAAGCCCAGGGAATCCTCTAACAGCAGGAACGAAGGCCCATGGGTTATAACCAGGCGCAGGAAACGGGGTTGCAGACGGAGAGAAATTTGATTCTGTAGACGACATCGCAGCAGCATTATTAAGGGCATAAATCTGCATCTGTAATGCCATTTGTTCTCTGATAACAGCTGGATCATTAGGGTCGAATGCGGCACTGGGCGGACGTGCACTATATGTATTTCTACGGACATGCGAGAATGGATAAGGGTAAGGTGAACCGATGGATCTAAGTCGTTCGAGATCTGGTACTGCAGAGATTGAAGGAGCAGGTGTTGGCGCGGCAGTCTGGCTATGGGGGGTTGGGGGGATTGGAGCTTGAGGACGAGTACCAGGAGATTGTAAATAAGCCTGTAAATAAGCACTCGTAGGATCCTCCAAGAAACTTTGAAAATCTTCGGGATAGAATTGCGGAGGGGGATAATAACCTTGAGTAGATACTTGAGGTCTTTGTTGAGGCCGTTGCTGTTGAGGTAGCTGCTGAGGTAGCTGCTGTTGCTGTTGCTGTTGCGGATATTGATACTGGAACTGTTGCTGCCCATACTGCTCCTTGGCCTGTGCCGCCGGAGGTGGGGCACGATTGCTAGTCAAGTTTACTGTGGTAGTTGGAGAATTAATTACCGTCCCCGGGCCTCTAAGTTTTTCCACCGTCTGTTCAAACGTCTGTTCAAACATCTGTGGATCAAACCCTCGCATACCCAATTGGTCAGTTACACCTGCACGACTGCGGGAAGTACGTATAGTCGTTTGATGGTAAGGCTGGCCAGTTTCGGGCAGTGTGGCCGATGGTGAACGAGGCGTGTACCCAGAAGAATCGTCATCTCGCCCGGAGGGCTTCAACACTGGGTCGTCGTCGTCGTCATCGTCATCGTCCATATCTTCATTTAGGGTTGCCGAGTCATCATCATCTAAGTGACGGCCTCCTCTACTGTCACGCCCGCCGCGAAGATGCTTCGACTCATAGCCAGGTCGACCTTCAGGATAAACGTCTGAAGAGGGAGTAGGCGAAGATTGGAGACGTGGATCATAGTCATGATGGTCGTCTTCAGGTTCTTCTTGGACAGGTAACGACCGGTCGGGACTTTTCGCTTTAATCGACTGCACGGGAGGAGTATGAGCACTGGAAAACTTTGCAGTCGTTGAGGTCTGGAGCGTCGGCGACGATCTCAAGGTCTCCACCTTCCGCAACCCAGAAGGAGTAGGAATGCGTGCCTGAGCCGCTTGGAAGGCCTCATATTCGTAATGAACGTACGTTTGAGGCGATGGTTCGCCAGATAATGGATAGGATGGCGAACGACGGTGCTCCGGAGTTCGCGAATGAGGAGAGCTGGAAGGAGGCAAAGAAGACTGAGAATTTCTGTGTGCCTTTCTGGCCGTAGTGTTCACCGGATTATTCTCAACGAACTCCTTCGGACTAACCCGTTCTGGTGCGCCTCTAGTTACCCTATGCACGTTCAGATCCTTGGAAATTGGACCGGACTGAGCACCCCCCGCATACGCCACTCCGGATTTGCCGCTCGGACTGGACAGCTGACTCTGGGCTTGCTGTATATCGGCCCGTTCGATCTCAGCCATTAGTTCATTTGTCATCTGCCAACTTTCGTCTACGGGATGGTACTGATTTAAGAACTGCGGAGGCGGGATTCGATTTATCGGACGAGGGTAATGAGGTGCATTGTGAGCATTATTTGTGGAGTGAATGTTAGACTGACTGATCGAATGCTGCGGCGGAGGCGGCGGAAGCTGAAGGTGAATATTTGGCTGGCTCTTAGAATGGATAGGTGGGCTAGGACGACGATCCGGTGCGTCCTCGCTTCTGTCACGATCGCGAACATCGTGCGTGGATGCGTTGGAAAGCTTTGTAGTGGTCGCAGTAGGCGATATCCTCGCCGATACTGGAGGAGACCTGCGCGAACCAGTTGAAGACGTAGGGCTCGGCTGTTGCCTGATAGGTGGCTGGTTGTATCCTTGAGGAAGGTTCATGACGAGAGTTTTTGCCGTTATTTTTTGTTTTTCTCTGAATGATGGGGATGGCGTTGATTCGCGGGGAGCTGATTCGCGGGAAGTAACACCTAGAAAACGGAAGCAGAAAGAACGAAAGTAAGTATCTTTCGCGGATGCATTTTAACGGAAGAAGATATAGCTTGTTGAGCTGCGATTGAGGAGCTTAAATTTAAGCTTTAAGCTCTTCCAAGCGCTGATGTGATCCTCTTTCTCTGTCGTACCTTGGGCTGTGGATATGCCAGAGGCAAGATGAGGAAGCTGATGAGAGGCAACTTTCTTGATGCGTTGAGAAGATTGAACAGACATTATCAAGGATGAGATGGAAACAGAAACAAAAGAAACAAAGGCGGACAGGAAATCACCTCAAATGTCGATTATCCTCGCGAGTTCAACGTGGTCCAAGCAAACGATAGGGCAACAAGGTGTTATGAGATTAACAACGAGCCATTTACAACGAGGTCCAGTGGTGCCAAACGTGGTAAGGAAACCTGCCTCGAGGCAATCATTTCCGAACAAATATTGACGCTGTCGGACCGATGCATAATATTAGCTGGGTTTATTCTTTGTACGCTTTTGTCCAGCCGTATTTGTGTCGTAAAGAGCTGAGTAAATAACGAATATCCGAACACCAGACAAAGGCGCAAAAGACAAAGTACGCGTTCAGAAAAGAGTTTCATGAGCGACGAAGGTCAAGCCACGTGTCTCATGCGATGGTCCATGGTCCCCGGTCAGAATGATCTGATTCGGTCATTGGCTTCATTTCTTTTCATCGATTCCTTTACAAGTATAATTTACGTGTTCTTCTGGTGACTGGCGCTGGGCGGAGGGCCACAGAAGGGTTCTGTTCCTTGCGATGGGCTCGAGGTTGATGCAATGACACCAAAGTCAGGTGGAAACCATGGGGCATAGACTGATTTCAACGTGTATTGCTGAACACAACAGCGTGTATGTGCCCCACCAAAGAAAAACGAGGTCAGCGATCATCCTGCCTCGTTCTATACATGCCTCATTAATTGATAGACGAGGGATTCCCAATTGAAAGAGAGATGCATGCCGAAAGCAGCCCATATGGCCCAACCATATAACAATGGTAAAATGGTTCCCTGCCCAACGGTGTGGGGTTAGACCGGGGCAGCCGACGTTTAAAATACCTCAAACGACGCCATGTTCACAGCCTATAGCGGCCGCTCTCCTTGGGGTAAAGCGCTGAATCATGCCCGATTCGAAAAGGAAACGACCGACAATGCCCCTTCATAGAACAATGAATGGCAAGTTGTGTTATAGAAAGACATTCAACTCACGAGTAGTAATATCCACAGCGCTAGCTAACTCCTTTCATCTGAAGTTACATGCGGATTTGGACGTGACTGGTCTGGCCAGGGGCCGTTAAACGAGGATCATCATTTTACGTGCAAACTATCAAGATTAAACATCACCTCAAATTTCGAAGGGGACGTAAAACATTGTAGCCGTGCTTGATTACATCTGACGTGTACTCCAAGGATGAACTTGAAAGAAGACAAGCAATACCCGGAATTGGATACTATTTGGTCGTAACGCTGTTGCCAAACAACCGTTCTCGCGGTTGTGTGGGACAAGGTCATAGGACAGTCGTCAAAGGCCTGCAGAAATAGTGGATAGATGATTTGATCCGCATACACACCGTCCATTGTATTTTGAAGTTTCATGAACGTTATGATGGCATCATAGAATGTCAGCCCGGTGTAACAGTTATCTTCCGGGCGTTTCTTCATCATTGAAGCCTTCTATGAGTTCCCTGACACCCTCCATTTTTGACGATCTTCCCCCAGTTGACCTTTCACCATTCAACACATACCCCAACAGTCCCGAATCAGACAATGCATCAATGGATTCACTTTTCGACGAACCTTCTATACCAGCAAGTTCCAGGATACCGTACCAACCAGACCTCACACCTCTTCCCATATACCCAGCAAACCGAGACCTTTCCACATTGGACTCCGATGAGAGCATCCCGGGGTTATTCTTCGATCCCGCCATCCTGATCTCGCACGATCTCGAGACTAGAGTGATCAATGAGTGCTTGGGGACATGGTTCGTACGTCCCCGTAACACACACCCCCAGCGACAACTGGCTGTTGATTTCAATTTTCAAAACCCCATTCCGTTCCGCGAAGGATCGCCGTCGGAAAACTGGGAATTCAACGACGTCAACCAAGTCATGTTATTTAATCGCACAGACGGGATATCAAACGACCCAGTCGATCAGCCTTCGAGACCAGGCTGGCCAAATTGTCTGGCTGCACTCCTCATACACATTTCTCTGCTGCTTAGACCTATCTTGGATTCTGAAACCTGGGACATTCTCTTTTCCCCCAGTTATCCGAACTCCACGACAGAACCCGGAGAAAACGAACTGCATAGATCGCGACAAGCAATCATAAATCTATATCACCCAGGCGAAGGCATTTCAGATCATGTAGATCTCCTTGATCGATACGGTGACGGGATCATAGGAGTGAGCTTTGGGACTGGATGTGTAATGAGGTTCAGACGAGTTCATGACCACCGGCATGTTGATGACGATGAATACCACAATATCCCTCTGAGCACTTCCGGAAAATCGAACATGGGAGAGCCAAATCGACGCGAGAGTGGAGGAAATATGTTCACAGAAATTTATCTGCCTCCACGAAGCATATTGATCATGACCGGAGAGGCCCGATATAAATGGACCCATGGAATACCGGGCATGACTTCTGACTTCGTTCAGCCAAAACTCGGCTCTCCGAGTGCAGTTGATAATACGCATGTCGGATCTGATACCAATCTGGGAAATCAGCTTGATATGAATAGCAGCGAGGAACAAGAAGCGGAAGGTGTCTGGATTGAACGAGGAATGCGGCTCAGCGTAACGTTTAGATGGCTTCTACCTGGTGCTGACGTCGTAGGCAGCAAGTGACCTGAAAGCACTCGCTTATCAACATAAATGTAGACCCGGAACGATGTTGATCATATCAGTAGTCTATAAATTGCGACGATAAACCGATAGACGTCGTGCTTCTTGCCCCTAATCTTCTCTGTAATCTACCCGTAAAATCACCTGCACAATCATGATTGTGCCCCACCACGAAGAGCCAGGACTAGATGCAGGACGGCACCGGCGGAGATGTTGAAATCACGAGCAGTTTTATCGTCTGGCCTACAGAGGGAAGTGCGTCAGCATTGTCAACAAGGCAAGAGAGCGGGAAAATCGAGAGAAAGACGTCTACACTGAAGGAAGAAAAACATACATTTGTCGACCGCTGAAAATGAGCCTCTGTTGTGGTGGAGGGACACCAGATTGTTCCTCGACTTTCTCCTTAATACGCGTAATCTGCCGATCGTCACCCACAAACATCAGACGACATGGATAATCACAAATTCTAGCACAAAATGGATAACGTACCTTGTCGTCGAGGTCGATATCGAGTTCGATCTTTGTATGTTTTGATTTCGAGTAGACGAAAACGGAGTTAGTTATCAGGCCCAACAATAACGATCCATGGCAGCGGACGGCGCATGTACCGCTTAAGTGGATAGTTGGGACTAAAGACGTACTTCTTTGCCCGTTAATGTCTGCAAACGAATGTGGTCTGTGTTACCAGGACAGATGGGGGTGTGCAAGTTTGGTTGAAACTTGCCTTGACTTTGATTAACATGATTGCGGTGAGGTCAAGCTGAAGTCTAACAGGAGAGACAAATGGGAAGCACGTTGGACGATGATAGCAGTCAGCAAGAAAAGTAGTGGCACAACAAAGTGGTTGAGAGACGTAAGTAGGAAAAACTTGGTGACACTCGGATTACTTTCGCGTCACACTACGTCACCCGAACGTCACAAAGTCAGACGCCTGAATCAACTTGCATTGGTTTCATTTCTTATATACACAACTTAATTAATGCAGTCTAAACACGCAGTCTCAACCTTCTGAAATCCCTGACAAACCACTTACGCTTCTCGGGTTTGCCTTGGTCATCAATATCGATTCCTGAACAGGCCTGAAGGACGTGAAGAGGCGCGTCTTTGGTCAAGAGAGGATCCTGGATCCCTTGCGCATCATGATCAAGGAAATCCTCCTTCAAGTGCGCCCCCTCCGTCCCCAGATCAACCTCGACGCTATCCTGATATTCTACGGAGTAGGGATTAGTCAAAGGCGGGAAATCCTCGAGTTGTATGTCAGGATCCACGGCATGGCTTTGAGGTGTAATCGGTCCAGACGAATCTGGACCAGAGGAGAGCGATCCAATAACGAATTCACCCTCCCCCCCATGAATATACTCGTGGTAGCGCTTAGCAAACGGCAACCCGGACCTCTGTGCCTTCTTTGCCTCTTCCGAGGTTTCGACATCGAGGTTGATGTTTCCAACACCCATGATATTCTCAACGTCGAGCTTAATCGGGGTATTCGCCCACTTGTATCGCAGGATAGCTAGTTCCTCCTCATTACGTTCCCCAGGTACAACACGTCCTCGACTGGGAGTGTGAGGCTTGAAATATTCTACCTTGACGGAAGAATCTTTCAGAAATGATCTAGATTCTCTGTCTTTATTTGACTCAGATAGCCCCCTTCTTGATGACAGAAGAACAGAGGTGATATCAACTTCTTCGCAAGGGGGTACAATAGATACTCTTGTTTTCTCTGGAACCGGTAGATGATTTTTGGCAAACAGTGCCGCGTAACCCTCATGCGCAATTCGCCTGTTGCATCGCGTCCCAAGGGAGCCATTCAGTTCTTCGTCAGTCATGAAGAAGGTATCCATGTCTTCGACAGCAATCCTGATAGCTCCTATGCTGATTCTCGATAGGGGGTTAAATTTCATCATTCTGCGTAGCAAGCGATTTGCCGACTTGGATATCGGGAACATGCCAAGGAAAAACTGGTCATCTGTAACATAGTCACGGAACGCTGGATCGCGAGTGCTGGCAATTTCCCAGGGGTGACGCGAAACAAGAATGTTTATCAAGACTACTCCTAATGACCAGATGTCTGCATGACGGGGAGAGTACGCTTCGTTATCATAATCTTCACCCAAGCATTCTAGATACCCAAGTCCTGTTAGCGGTTGACAACTGATCGCGATTACAAAAACCTACCAGGACTCATGTAGACTGCACTTCCACAGCCGGTGCTCGCACTGACGAAATTGGTCGTCGAAAGCCCAAAATCAGTCACATATACCGTCTCTCCATCTTCGGAACACAGGATATTGTCTGGTTTCAAATCCCGATGGAAAACGGATTTGGAGTGCATGAACTGAACTGCTTCCAAGATTTGCAAAAAGACCTTTTTGACTTTAGCATCATCTCGCCAATATGTTTTCCGGGTAGAAATGAGCGTGAACATGTTAGTAGGGCAGAAATCGAGAACCAAGTATGTGAAAGACTCGTCACAGAACGTTTCATGAAGAGTCACGATGCTTGGGTGCGACGACACAGTTTGGTGGTTGGAGATTTCTCGGGCTTGCAGTTCTGTGACCGGATGTATACCACGCCGGGTTGATGGTATCCTTGAATCAACCTTGGAGAGGATTTTAATGGCATACTGAGCGGCAGGTGCAGTGCTCGAGGTAGGGGTTCTCAAGTCGACAGCACTGTAGACGACGCCAAAAGCCCCAGAACCGAGTTCTTTAACACATCTGTAGCGACGGTTGCCTACGATGACGTTTGTGAAATCAGGAATTGATTCGCTATATTGAACCATGATGGGCAGAATGATAAATGCAGAGTTGATATGATTTGATCGTTGATGTATGAGCGAAGCTGTAAGGTTGCGCGGCCAGCACTTTGTGGTGATTGATGAGATGTTGTGTGTAGTTCTAGTTTGAGTTGTGTTGGACTTTGGGCGAAATCCACGGTGTTATATACATTTGTGAGCTTCGGATGTCTCGGAGCTTTGAAACCTCCGAAGCTCCGAGACACCCGTTCGCAAGCTCCGAGACATCCGAAGCTCTGTGGATTTCGCCTACGGATGTCTCGGAGCTGGCTTTAGTGGCGGCTGAGGAAGAGGAGAGTCACAAACACATCCAAACAAGCTACTGGCAAACCGAGCCAAATAGCATCAAGTTTCCTCCTCAAGTTGGGCTTCCGAACGAGTCGTAATAACTCAAGGCCCTCAGTCTTTTTCGCAATACATCCTGATCAGAACTCGAAATTCTGGTTGGCTGCGTTTATATACTGGGACTTTCGAGTCTGCGTGGACTTCAACTAATCTAATCATGGCTGCGCTATATGATGCCATCTGTGGGACGGACACTCTCATGGTCTCGGTGATCCTTATGCTGTCGTATCGTTCGGCTATCACAGATTTCCGTTGTCGTCCTCAGCTAC
>QLOR01000054.1:0-67945 GCA_003313825.1 Sarcodon aspratus
GTCGTGATGCTAGTATGTAGTACAGTGTACATACACGATATCATTAGGCACACAAGTTCAGGAATGCTTCCACATCAAGGTCGCGTAGTACGCATTCTAATGATCATCCCGGCTATAGTATAAGCTCTCGCTTCTTGAACGCTAGCGCAAGCCCGAGCCGGAGAACCAGAACGCCGCGCGGAGTGATACTCGAAAAAGAACCCCGCCGCCTCGCCTCTTCACGGCATCACCATCGTTTCACATCGACTGCGGGTAAAACGAAGTCTTGAGAAAAAGAAAAGACAATTGATGCGCTTTCTCGACCAGAAGCACAAGGACAAGATTTTCTGCGAACCCATCATAGAATCCGCGAAAAGAAGAGGGTGAAAGATGCGCCGAGTCGGAAGGCTGTGTGAAGAACCTTTGAACAACTCAGAGTACAGATACGATGGCGGCGGCGTGTAGACAATATGATTATCAAATCACGCCGGGCTACAAACAGACACGTAGAAAACGCAATATTACATATGTAGTAGAGTTCAGAAAAGACGACCAAGTTGCAGGAGGTTCGACACCCAAGAAATGCACCAGCACTCCTCCCTGTGAGCAAGATGGATTCGATACTTTTACCTAGTGAGGAGCAGTGTTTCAGCGAGAATCGCAGTGTAGAACGGACAAACCTTTATGGTCACTTGAAGTTCCTGACAGCCCAAAGTGAAAACTCTAAAATAGTATCCTTGTTCTTTACTAGGGATAGAATTTCATTTTACGGAGTGTAAAAACCTCATAGTCGTTGGCATCATAAAGCACACGCAGAGATCCACATCTCGGCGACGTTTGCACAAAAGATGGTTGACCCTTGACGGCGACGCAACTGGTCTAGCGTTACTAGTCCAGCTGGCAGCTCCGCAAATGAGCATTAAGACGCTCCGTAGCAACTGTTTTATGCTAAAAACAGAAGTGAGACTAGATCAAGTCTAGATAAAGATCTTAAGGTTCCAAATAAGATTCATACATTAATTTCGGGGACTGTAAGGTGCTATTAAATGGCGCCGGCCCATCAGAAACATCAAATTACTCAACCATTCAATGGATTGAAGTTTTGAATGAGGTTGTCGTGGCAAGACGGTCACCAACTTCGACAACTGGGAAGTATGGGTAGTACCTAGCAACTTATTTATTAAATGTCAACGTTTCAAAGTTCAAACCTTCACTTAGTCTGCTAACCAGACTAACCTTCACCAGCCCACGCTCAACGTCACTTAACTACCGCAGTTCGTGCAACTCCTACGAGTAGTCTGATGCTCCACCTTGCCTGACTTCTACTTCTACCGATACAGTGAGCAATGTTCCTTGCTTGGTGACTAGCAAGATTATGTACTGTACCCTTACTACTGTAGGTTGTCAGCGTAAACTACTATATCTACAGAGGAGCACAACTCGATGAATATTATGGAAAATAACATATAGTAGCCAAACCCATACAAAAGCATTCACTCGTGCATATCGTCACCTAGATCTAATTCATCCCTCAGTCTCTTCTTTCCAGCAGACCGAACAACTGGAGAATCGTCCAACATCACGGACTGATAATTGGACCCGCCTCCACCGGCATTTCTTCCACCATAGCCACCACCAAACACCAGCGGACTCTCGAAAAGTCGACGTGAGGACATGGTTAAATTTGTGATCCGCGCACCATCCTTTCCACGAATCGGAGTATCGTGATTAGATGAACGAGGGAGGGGGCTAGAAAGGCTGGCATTGCTACTTTCATCCATCCAATGCGTTCTGCTGCTCGTTGCGATTGAATTGTTTCTAAGGGGCGTCTGAAACAATCCTCCCGTCCACGGCCGGTTATTGGACCAAGCACTACTGTTTTTTGGTGTGACAAAAGTTGTACCAATCTTGATCCCCCTCGATGGAGTGGACGTAGGGTCAAAATTAGACTCTCCATCTAGCTCACTGAGGAATCCAGGAGTAGTGTAAACGCGAGTCCCTCTGGCAGAAGACATATCACGCGGTGTATATGGACCCCCTTTTGCAGTGATTGCTGAGGAAGAGGATCCTGCGACAGAAAATTGGTCCAATAGATTTCTAGCCCTGACAGGCGTTTTTGGGGGACTTGAACTCGTCCAGTTAGGCATCGGCGATTGTTCCAGTGACCCATCAAAGAACAGCGGATCTTTGGGAGGACTCGACGCACGGTCGACGTCGGTAGGTACGATTATTGGCTCAGAAGATGGCAAGTCGGGTTCTGGAGTCTCCGCTTTCCTTGCTGTTTGTAAACAGTCGGGACAGAACCATGGGTCATCATCTCCTCCCAACTCATCGACATTCTTGATTCCTACACACCGTAAGTGATACCATCGTTCGCAGTCGTCACATTGCACCAAACTTCTGCTGTCACTTTTGCCTCCACAGACACAAACCTCGTCGGCGTTCTCCGAACCAGAATCTTCGACGTCCTCTTTTTGCTTGGCTCTCCGATAAGCCAGAACTCTGACTGCTCGCTTGGATAATAGTGCAGCTCTAGCATCCGCTGGATCACTTGGGAAAAACATGTGTCCTTTGCGTTCTGGTTTGCTCGGAATGGGGACCATCTTCCCTCGGCCTTTTCGGCTAGGCATTGGCGGATTCTCGTGAACCTCTCCCCACAAAGCAGACGGCATGATCTCTTCCTCTTCACTCTCGTCCTCATCAGTATCTCGGTCCAGAAACTTTTCAACCCACATCATTCTCTCGTCTTCTTCCTCCTTGATCATCTCAGCGCGTTCATTTGCTTTCAAGCACCAGGGAAACTCTGAGTCCAACCAGTTCGGTCTATTTGTTTCCAAGTCGTGATCGGTGATATCTACGGTTTTCTTGCTTGAAGAGGACTTGACATTGGCATTTCCTTTGTTTTTTCGACGGTTTCCGCCGCGCCTCGAACTCCGCGTTTCCAGTTCAGAACTATCACAGAGGATGTCATGTTCGTCTACGTTCAATAGCAACCTGCCCCTGCCTTCGACCTCGATAGGAACGAGTTGAGGAGGCTGCACTTGTCTATGCGAAGATTTTTTGAAGGCAGCAAGCCTCTTCTTCTTCTTTACCTCTTTTGTGCTAAGCGTTTGGGGCGCCTGTTGTCCCTGCATAGTCTGGTTTAAGCTTGGTGATAATACAACACCTGGAGAACGCTGCTGCAACCACTCAAGCGTGTGCTGAGATAATTGATGGATAGCTCCGTCTTTTGCAAGCAGGTTAGATCCGCCATATCCGTATCCATTGACCATCAGGCTTTCCTCGAAGCTTTCCTCTGATGTCTCCTGGAACAACTTTAAACGACGCCCCCTACTTGGTGTTTCAGCAATGCCAAGGGGACCGACCTCAACCGGGGTTGCAGGATGTGCAAGGATACTGTCCAAGCCATTGATCTGGTCTTTTTCACCAGAATCAATTGTTCGCTGCGCACGTACAAGATACTCAGGGCGACGCGACTCAGCTTCCTGAATTCGAACCAACTCCCGATCTGCCAGTAAAAGACGGATGCGTTCAGTGTCGTCGTCCCTTGCACGTTTAGGTAACGGTGCTGCGAGAAGAGGGGCTTCAGTAGATGGGGACTGGGAGAAGACGTCATGTAGATGGATCGGGTGCTGAGGTGGTGGAGAAGCAGACTGAGTGATTCCTCGACGGGGAGTCCGGCTTTTCGTTGGTGTAAGATCACCTAAGGAAAGTCGTTCAGTAAATGGGGACGATAGACGTGAATGCGGGGCCGTCGTCTGAGCTGGGATTTGTGAGGAGGAAGAAGCCAAGCTCGGACTTGGGGGTTCAGATTTGACAACACTGAATATGAGGAATAAATAAAATGAGACGATTGGATGGAATGAAGACTGACGAGGTGGTTTTTCCAGGCGTGAAGAAACTGTCTCGAGGAAGCCTGTGGTGACACCAAGTCAGCATAAGGCCCAGTTCGAATGAAAAGTCATCTTACACAAGTGGTGGGGTTGTAAGGATCCGGGCTCGGGTCATTTGAGGGCTATGGAAAGGTTAGTACCGATAGCTCTAACGGATTGAGCACCGACCTGGATTCCGGCGTCATAAAGTTTGCGGTATGCGATATAGATGAAGATTGAGGAATATGACTGGCGTCGCAAAGGGATATTAATGAAGTGATCTTATTTGATATGGAGTGCCCGTACTGCTGCTCCGGCCTTGTGGGCCTGGACAAGTCGTGTTTAGTTACGCTGTATGGAGATGACGTTGGATGGATAGACACCAGCAATGGAAGGAGGACCCACCTAGCTGCTGAAGGAGACTCTGCAGCATCGCCAGCGTAACTTATGATGGTATTCGGACTAGAGATGGAGATTAGTTATGATCTGAAAGAATAACGCCGATTTGCAGATAAATGGATCGGAATCCAGGCAGACCTCTGAGGGGTTGGCAGATGAGAAGCATGAAGAGACCCGAATGGTGGAAGTAGCGAAGAAGGAACTTGGCTGAAATTGCAATATCAACACTGTAGACCGGACAAAGCCATGACAATTGAGGGATGCATGCGTACTTGAGGGTTGACATGAACTGAGAGAGCGACTGCGCTGAGATTTGGCTCGACTTGGAAAGGCACAGCGAGCCTTCACTGGGTTCACAGACGGGTCAAAATCAGAGGGAGGAAGTGGTTGTTGAACAACTTCTTGCTCATTAGCCGAACGGCGACTTCTGACCGCTAATGATAACGATGACACAGACACCCCCGACCTTAAAAGCGCTCGAATTTTACTCTGGCATAGGCAAGCAACCTCACTCGTTATATGAACTGCATTAATCGATGTCAGTTTACAGGTGGGCTGCATCTTGCTCTTCAGAGAGCCTCTGTCGTCGTAAGCCTGCTGGCTGCTTTCGACTGGGACCAATCTGCTTGTCGAGTTTATGCGCTAAACTACCCCCACACATCCCTTAACCAGGTCTGTTGCGGTTTAAACTTGTTCAGGTCTCATTCTCCTGAACACTCCGGCTGGCATTATTTCAGGTCGATATTTGTTCTCTTTCTGCATCGGAGTTGGCATCATATCATGCCGATCTTTGGCTGATGTCGCCTTCATGCCAACCTTACACCCGTCTAAACCCATCTCCTAAAGATGACGATGACCCCCGCGCGCGCCCTTTCTTACATCTAATTCACTCCCTCCTACCTGATCTTGGAGCGCAAGGCAACCTTCCTCGATATCTATTTGTTGAAAACGTTGCTGGTTTCGAGGTACCCGGTTCTGTTCTTCTTCAGCCATTGTCCTGAAAAAATATGCAAGACTTCTCACACTAGAACTGACCTTCTTTCTCGTTTGAAGAGTCTTGGTTACTTGGTACTTGAATATCTTCTGAGTCCTTTGCAGTTCGGGATACCCAACTCCCGTTTGCGTTATTATCTCCTTGCAAGGCTTGTTCCGCTCCCAATTCCCTGTGCAGATCCTTCTGAGCTGGCCACAGACAGGATACGGAGAGATATTCCCGAACGCCAAGCAGAGTGGACTGACTCGGACTCTTTTGAGACGCAGAATGATCGCAACGGTCGTGAAATCAGACAGTATCTAGACGACGCTGAAAATATTCAAGCCGAGTATGCTATTCCACACCGTGTACTACGAAAGTGGGGTAGACTGTTTGATATTGTGCTTCCTTCATCTCGCCGCTCGTGCTGCTTTACCCGAGGTCTGCCATCCGAAAGCATAAAGTATATTTTGGCTGACAATACTCAAGGTTACTCAAGAATGGTTGAAGGAACCGGGTCTATACTGCAGATGAACGAGGAGATAGATGTGACAACATTTTCCTGTTTTCTCCGGACTGCCAGTTTCTTACCCTCCTTCATAGACCATTGTAATCTTTGAAAGATTTCTACAAGCTCAGCCAGAACTCGACCATTCCGCGGTCAACATACTGGAATGTCTGCAATTGAGATATTTCACGCCCTTAGAGCTGCTCCGCTTGTCTGGCTTCATGCGGGAAGGGGAAAGTGACGCTTTCAAATGGCCTGTGGATATGTCAAATAAGACCAAGTACCGGCTCATCGGTAATAGCGTAAACGTCGATGTAGTAGCGCACTTGATCAATTTTCTTCTCCAGTAAGATAGCCAACTCGAAAGTCGGATAGGAAAAGGTGACAAGAACATCAATCGGAAAACCAGCAAGAAATACTGTGGCGCACTACGAACATGCATATGGTTCCGCAACTAGTAAATCCTTTTTTCATTCGGTTTTCCGCCCCCGCAATGCAAAGTTTGTTTTTTTAGGCGTTGAATCATAGGTGCATTGTCTTAAACAATCTCTTTCAAGTCACCGAATGCAAGAACGCTTGTATGACTATGACGGACTTGTGCTACGGCTACGAGTACTACAGAGGTTACAATGCATTTTTCAATGAACATGTTATTACTAGTAGCAAGACAGTGTGCAGATTGGATGTCCTTACGCACGTACCATAGAGAACGTGCTAGATTGGTACTGATTCCATAAACTAACATTATGGAGAGACTGTGTCGGGAAGGCACTGAGATAATACACGGTATTGAATGTCATGACGTCCGACTGCGTGTTGTTCTACATATCAAGAGTATAGTACAGCACCAGATTACATAGAGATGCCTTGGATGATTGGATCCGGTTTATCCATTTCCCCATGCTTTTAGTCTACATGTATCGAGAAAGTTGAGGCTGTCGATGTTGAACATGACCGAAACAGGATATAGAATTGTCGAAGACAGTGTTATGATCATGAGAACAGTAAAACAATGAGTACTGAGTATCTACCGTGTATCATCATATCATCGACAATGATATCTAGCTTGAAGTAACTGAGAAATAAGAAAACCAACAAATATATAATCTATTCTTCGGTAGGCATACGTGTTTCGGGTACATGGTATGGTATCTTCCCACTAGTCCATAGCTTCTCAACCAATCTCTCATTCCGTCGCTTTATCATTTCGTCCAAAAAGAAATCGGAGCAGTATGGCAACATCTCCCGAACAATTGCATTATACCCACCCATCCAAACATTTGCTTGTTCAGCAGCAGACGAGTTAAACGTCCACTCTCCCTTCTCGTCATAAAGCTCTTTATAGAGAGCCGGATTGCAGTGCTGTTGACAGAATTCATCGGTTTCACGGTGCTTCGACTTGAAATGGAATGCATCGACGGCCAATATGGTATGATAAAAGAACGAATCTTTGGATTTCTGTAGGTGAGCTTGGAGTTGGCAGTTGTTGTCAGAGAATATGACATCAGGAACATTTTCAGAGTTGAAGTTGTAAACCGACTTCAGAAAATCCTAACCCAGACTCAGTGTCAATAGTAAATATTTTGGAGACGATCAGACCAACCTTGACACCGCTGATAGCTTCAACACCAAACATGGTTGCTCGTGCGGCAATAATGCCACAACAACAAACAACAAGTTGCTCATTGTGAGTTCGTCGACGTCCAAAGCGTACCTTTACCTTGCTATTGCCCTCATCCGACGTTGGCACAACAGCCAGAGCATCCTCAGCTTCCTCATCATCATCAGCATCATCCACATCTATGCCGTCTACAGAATCAGGCAGTTGGGAGAGGTTTAGTCGTCGGAGGCGTCGTGTAAGCTGGAACCATGCTTTGTGCTTTGCTGTACGATAATCTTCATAGACTCGATGAGCTGGTCTGCTGCAGGTGCGATAACCATCTTGGGATTGGTCAGAACAATTTGTGACTACACAAAGATTATGCTGGTCATAATGGTCTGGGCAGAAACGATGCCGATTGCTATTAAGTGGACGGGTACAATTGTGAACCCCACAACATGGTCGACCAATTAAGATACCATCGGTAACAACAGCACGCAATGAACCTATAAAATAAGTCAGTTAAATATAACCTCGCTGATGACGAATACATACTAAGTCCATTACAACCATTTCCAGGTAGAAACCGTTCACACACTTGACAAGCGTGCATCTTCTCTCTTTGTCCTTCATGAATTAACATATAATTTCGCACCTCCATCGCCTCCTTCAACCCAGTATCATTGTTTCCGTTATCAGGTATGATGAGTCGCATTTTGCGTTCAGACCATTCCCTCAGCAAAGCGTTAATCGTGAATGCTCGAAAGACTTGCTGAGGACTAAGTGAAAATGTATATGGAAATGTTGTTGGTTGCTGGTGATGTGGACCCTGGAATGCGATGTTGAATATGTTTGCACAATTCTGAGAAGAGACCCTGCTCACGACTATATCAGTCACAGTGATAGAGACAGTATAAGATTCCAGCATATTGCTTACCATGCGACGCTCATAAGTGTTGTGAACAATTCACACAACTCACTGTCGATGAATGCGTGGTCATCCACCTGTATAATGGCTGGTACACCACCATAGTAGCAGCGCATTCCATCATTCATATAATAGTTCGGGTGGTAACGAATCTTGCAGTCTAGGAATGTGGTTACAAGATATTCAAACCGAACAATAGAATGGATATTACCTGAACACGCAAGAGATGTTGTGTATGCAGCACAAGATCCTTTATGGGCTGAATAATATACGACTGGGTGGCGAAACATGCGGTTCAGATGTTTTCGACAGTTGGAACAGTGTCGATATGGTGGATAGAACATTACAGGTGCTGCAAGAGCAATCGTAAACATTAATCGAATAAAATAATTACATGTTTCAGACTACTCACATATTCGTTCATCACTTCGATAACTTTTCGATCCGTAATATTGGAACAACGATAGCTCACTGTTTGTGAGCTCGCAGTGACCTTCTTCCCAGACAGTTGACTTGAGCAGATCCCAGGCCTGAATTGTCTGTGGATCGCTCCATTTCATCATATTCTTGAGAAACTCGTGGATGTATTGTGGTAAACGAAACGGAGGACTTGGAGTGGTTTCAGGAGCATTAGTTGGAGTCGGGGAGTGTGTAACATGGAGTAGAATTTCTGTCTTGAGGTGACGAGTATAGCGAATGAAGGAGTCTATTTCGTCCAGTGTTAACAGACTGAGGTGGGAGTAACGAAGGTGAGCAGCAGCAAGCTCTCTCAAGAACATAGTGTAGTAAGCCTGAGTACCGGCAGCAAGAAGAAAAAGCTAGTCGGCTAGATTAGATTACAACTCGTTATAAGACGATGAGAACAATGCTTACCGGACAGAGCAGCCATTGTCAGTCCCTGTCCGTCTCAAACCACATATCTCTTCACATCAGAGCCACCCGGTGGAGTCGCGTTTTCGAGCCACGAAACCATCTGACTGGAAATTATCTAGCGTCGATGTCCTCTGTTTGTTGCCAAGTTGTCTTCAGTGATGGCATGTGCATGATCATTGTCAGCACGCGACTCACGGCCCGGGCAAACTCAGCCTGAGTACCTAGAGTTTCATCCTTGTTCCATGCGAGATAATGAGTCAGGCTATCTCTCGACTCTTTTCTAGAGCTATCATGTCGCTAGCGAGTCTAGAATCTGCTCGCGCCGCTATCGCAGACGAGGTCAGGTTAGATGTCCTCGCCTCGGCACGTCCTTATCCTGGCGATCATGAAGGACAGATGAGAAGCATCTCGCACAACTTCATATGTACGCATTTCACCCCCTTCATCTCGCTGTTATACTGACTTTGCGGAAGCCGATACGTTGACAGGTTGCCTCGGTTCATCATAGACCGATATCGCATCTAATTACATCTTCCATGTAGCACCGACGAAGGAGATGTATACGTATGCTATGCAGTCGTCCATAGGTGACGACGTGTATTACGAACCGTCCACCGCAGCTCTAGAGGCCCACATGGCTAAGATAACAGGCAAAGAAGCTGGCATCTTCATGGCCTCAGGCTCCATGTCTAACCAAATCGCTCTTCGATCGCATTTAAAGCAACCGCCTTACTCCGTCTTGGTCGATCGCAGATCACATATCAACAAGTGGAGTCGTTCTCTGGTACTCGTGATGTGTTCATCAACTTACTTGTACACATAGATACGAAGCAGGAGGCACGGCATTCCACTCTGGAGCCACTGCCATCGCAGTATTGCCTTCTAAAGGGGGGCATATGACTCTTTCGGACGTCGAGGAATCTATCGTGCAAGGCACAGACGTACATGTGTACGTTTACGACCAGTCTGATTTATCCACTCGATGCTGATTCGCTCGTAACAGTGCCCCCACACATGTCATTGCTCTTGAAAATACTCTCAATGGACAAATATTCCCACAAAAAGACATCATAGAAATCTCCGAATTCGCTCATAGTCAAGGCATACTCATGCATTTGGATGGAGCAAGAATATGGCACGTAGCTGCGGAAATGGGGACCCCCATGAAAGAGCTTTGTGATCCCTTCGATTCGGTCAGCTTATGCTTCAGTAAAGGATTGGGTGAGGTTTTTACGTTTCCGTTTCCCAGATCTGCTGCTAAATGTGGTAATTATATGCAGGTGCGCCTGTCGGGTCATGTTTGGTAGGATCTAAAGAGTTTATCAACCGCGCACGTTGGTTCCGCAAGCTCTTCGGCGGAGGAATGCGCCAGATTGGATTCCTCTCTGGTGCAGTAGCTTATGCACTCACGCATAACTACCCACAACTGCCTCGAGTTCACGCGCTTGCTAGCAAATTGGCGCAAGGTTTACAACAATTAGGCGTGATCATATTGAGCGCGGAAACTTGTATGGTGAGCTATCATCTGGGCTCAAAATATGTTAGATTGCTAACCTAGTTTATAGGTCTTTTACGATCCTTCTCCGCTTGGTTTAGGTTACGCTGAAATCGCGGAGCGTGGAAATAACCTTCCAAATCCTCTGACTCTTGGCGGGTCCAGACTCGTTATACACATTCAGACAGCTCCAGAGGCTGTCGACAGCTTCTTGAGGTTGATAAATACACTGGCAGAGGAGAAACGAGCAGCCGGTTTTGTCCCAGCACCCCCCGAACCGCAAACAGCAGCAAAGGCTGGTGTCTACAAAGACATATACGTCCGAAGAACTCATTAGTGTCGCACAATTAAATAAAGATGTACTTGGGTAGATGTAGACATTTTGGATTTCTTGAAAAATACAATTGGTTGTTGGAGACGAAACGTACGTAACCGACCAAGAAAACACAAGCGACAACATCCCATAAGGTGAACAACAAAAACCGTTCTACTTCGAACATCGTTCTACAGACAACGGGTTCACATAAGTATTTGGCAGGATCAGTGCTCCATTTCATCGTGGGTGTAGGAGTCTTCCTCTTCTTCCACAATTTCGTGCTCGAGACCAGCCTTTTTGAGAGCTTCCGGGGACGTATAGTCGACTTTGACTCCACGAGTGCGTCTGCCATTGGCTGGGAGGATGGCTTCTGGGTCAATCTCTGCAAACTCGTCGTCCTAATATGTAAAGAAAACACGTCAAATGATGTCAGGAAAACCGTATAACTCGGTGGATCAACAATGAGAAACTGACTGAGTCCATTTCGTCATCTTCGTCATATTCCCCTTCTTCTTCTTCATCTTCGTCTTCATCGTCGTCTTCATCCATCTCGACTCTGCTAGACGCTTTTCCTTTGCCCTTGTCCGGGCTCCCGTTGGCAGCTCTAGAAGACACAGGTGCGGAGCCAGCAGCCTTATCACTGCCCCCCCAAAAAAAAAACGCCCAAGCGTGTCAACAGCACAATCAAACATAATCGCCACGCACACACGCGCGCACTGCGAGAAAGGCAAAAATGGACGACGTACGCAGTTCCGGACGGTGTAGTCACGTTGTTAGACATATCTTGAGGCTCGAGAATAACGCGGTGCAAGAAAAACAGACAAACAGACAGAGAATAAGTCAAGTAAATAAGACGAACGCGGCTCTGGGAAGAGTGGGTAGGTTACAAGGGTCAGAGTGACTATGGTTATTAGTCACGCGGGACGCGTCGGGTGACAAACTGTACGCGTCGCTGTGGCCCACCGCGCCGCCGGTCGCGGATGATAATTTTACAGCACTGCTTGTACTGTATGTATATGCTTTTTTTATGTAACACTGGTGTATTACTGCATGCGAGCTTTAGCACCATCTTCCTCTCAGCAGTCGTGATAAATTCAAGTTCAAAACACGATAGAAGGAATGTGGTCTCCGGTACGATATTCAATATATTATGCAGTATGTCGCCAGAACCGCCTGCAGCTACTTATTGATCTTGGATAGGCAGCGGCGGCGATGACAAGAGGCTGGATCTCCTTGTTGCAAGCGGTGAGCATGAGACCTGGCGGGCAATGCAGCGATGTGAACGCAATCTAGCAACTTGAAGTAGCTTCATAAAATCGAAGATCCACGTCCAGGCGTATCTATGTGGGGGCTTCGCGGTGACTTCAACGTCCAACATTCGACACTCTGACTGCGACGTGAGGCTCGAGCTCCCAACCTGCAAGTTGCGGTGAAAAAACTTTGTCTTGTGGAGACAGTGAATCCTTGGTATCAAAGACAAAATCCAGACGACGGTGAGATGCTGCAGGGATGCTGATTGTACTTACGACAGCACGAGTAACACGTTTGACACCATCGAGGACAATCGAGTGACTTACCCTCTGCGTTCAAAGCAACCAGAATGGTCATCGGCCCCATCTGCATCTATAACAGAGTTCGAATCCAAACGGCAACGGCGGGAACGTAGGATGCAGAAATAATCCAGGTCCAACTAGTTTTCTAGCCAAATCCCGATTAATCGGACCACAGGCGAGTTGCGCGATATAAAGCAATTTTCTTCCTCTAGCCTCTGCTGACTCGAAAACCCAAATAGTGCGCACATGCATGACCCTGGAAGATGACCCTGGAAGATGTTCCTGTCCAGGTACCTTCTCTGATAGTCGAATACATTATATCGTCATGCCAGGCAGCCTAGATGCTCGCCATGATTCAGATCAGCGAATCTGGTGGCGCTTGCACAGGAGCTTGGAAATAGAGCGTTACTTTCAAGCTGCTTGCAATTGGTTCGCAAGGCGAGATGATCTTAATGCCGAATTATCTACGAGTCCTACATTTTATGCCTGAGCCGCCTGATATCGTCGTCAAGAGGACCGTACGACGGGATCCGTGAGATCCAGTCGAGTATATTGCAACTGCCAGTCTCATTTACTCCTCGCGACACCAGGAACCTAAAAAAAACATGTCCCGTCCACCAGCCTCAACTTGACAGGACGCGAATAACCTGGATACACATATTTTATGGTACTTCCATGTGCGGAACGATTCCGGTGCGTCATAAGACGACAGATCTGATGTCGGAACAGAGTTCAGAATCCCACCACAAGGGAGAATAAACACCAATCCCAGCACATCACATCGAAAGGCGCCATCCAAACCATATCAAGATGACAGTTTACATGTTTACAGGCATGCTTCCCCTTGTACAACCACACTATCGCACACAAATACCGCCTGAACGCTGTCAAGATAACGGTAGCATTGTCGGCCTCCACACGTACTCGTGGCTGAGGCGCCTCTCCACTGACAGTTTGACTTGATGAATCAACTCTGGAACGCTTTTCCAGTCATTAGTTACTAAATAAGCCTCCAAGCTCCCCTCCTCCGGTGAGACGCCCACTGATGACGGTCCGTCCTCAGACCCAGGCAAAGATAGATTAGATTATCTCAGATTCTCTTTGCACAGTTGCCAGGCATCAACTGTATTCGGCGCTCAAACCCAACCCTTTTTGCGTTGAGTAGCATGTCAACAATTGACATGTTCATATGCTCTGGCGTCAAGCTTGGAGAAAACTTGCCTCGTGTAGGATATGCAGCTGAATCATACATAAATCAGAACCAAAAAAGGTGCCCACACCGCAACAACTGAAATGATGGTGGTGTATTTAATAAGGTGGTCACACATACAGTACTCAGGTTGACGCCACATTGCATGGCATCATCGAATTTTATTTACTAATAGTATTCGCCTCGGCAAAATTCAGGTAAAATGAACGTTATGATTTGTCGGTTTGGACGTAGTAGTCTAATGGTATATGGTAGATAGACTCCTACGTTTCAGATATGTTGCCTATGTTATGCAGAAAGTATAATGACCCCCTCCCCTGGTCCCCCGCTGATCAAATCGATTCTAACAGAAAGTCCCGACATAGTTATAAGCATAGAAACTCCGCTTGCTCCGTTCCGCACTTTATGCTTAAGCGATTGATGAGAAACGCGAATCCAGGCCCAACAACAAATTCTGTGTCGTAACAACGTTAAAACCTGTTCTGAGACAGTACATACACATATGGGGAGGGATATATTCCCATACGAAAGTTGAGAGCACCGTAAGGTTACAAATATCCAGAATACAGTGAACGAATCGAAGAAAATACAGATCACCGTACGTCTGGTGGCTCCCATCCCTCCCTCTTCACTAGTGTATGTAATGTATCAGATCCATCGTCGCTTGTTCGATGTACAAGCGGGGTATGCTGAAGTGCCGATTCACAACTCAACGTGGTATGTGCCTCTCCACTTGACTGGGTATCTAGAAATGAGGGTGCAATTTGCAAAGCCGGCGGCATCCAGGGAACGGCTGGTCCCAAATCGTCTGCATGAATGGACAGGGAACAAGAGGATCCGGAGCACCGACTTTGCGTGGGAGCTAAGTTGGATCCGTAGAGGAGATCTTGAGAAACGTGAAGACCAGAGGTCGATACGCTGCGACGTGTAGTGCGAAGATTTGACGCAGATGATCTGACCCGTCGTATACGATCCTCCCGGAGTCCATCCAACATTGCACGTTCTGCACGATGTATCGGGTCCCATATAGCTGGCTGCTGTAAGAAAGCCTCTCGATCATGTCGTTTTACAACTCGTTGGAAACTATGCAGCGTCGTAAAAGACAAAAGAACCCCTGCATCAATATCTAAGGATTAGGGCGGAGGTAACGAATACTTGTAATGCACGAACAATTTAGCAGGGACCATCCATAAGCCGCCATTCCTGAACCTTTGTACGTCCCAACTATCGATGCTACGGACACAAATGTCTGCACAAGTGTAATTACGGCTGAGTACGCCAGCTATAACCATTTGGTAAAATTTTGAAGCTCAAAAATATATAGCGTGAAACGAACCTCGTTCCGCAAGACATCGGCCATTAACTGAAGAGGTGACAGGGACCTGAGAAACAGCAACCTTTCACGTGCAGTCTGGAGAGGACAGAGAATAGGCGCAATGGTCTGCGGTCGAGGAGACGGTATAGATTGTGGAGGTTGGGGAATGGGGTACTCCGTATGTAAAGAAGGTTTTCGCTGAGGAGCTATAGCTACCTCAGACATGGGACATGTTTTGCTCCAAGCCTTCCGGATCTTTTCTAAAATTCCAACACTAGGAGCGTCTTGTTCCCTAATTTCCCGTTCTGGGGAGGACTTTGTAGGAGCATAATCCCACCAGCCCCTGCGTTCGCCCTGCTCGCTGACGCGTCTCGACAATGTGGGCACAGAATCCGTCCGAACTGAGATGGTAAGCCGGCCCCGTGTTGAAGGCACTTTGTGAAACTTGCGCAGAGCATATAGAACTAGAATAACAATACCGCTCAGTAGGACACCGTAGTGATATCAAAATGCTTACAGCAACAACTGATGAACAGCAACTCAACCAACTGTTCAACGGACTGTCCAATCATAATACCCCCACCTGACGATCTCGCGCAACTTCCTAATAGAAGGGAGGTGAGCAAGTGTAAGAAGAAATGGGACGAGGTCATTACCCGACAATCTTCTTCGTGTTGTGAGGGTGCATCTGTCCCATACGTATAGGACAAATGACACGCACTTTAAAAAAGACAACACGCAAATAACAACCTTCGAGTTGTTGAGACATCTATAAGCCTTGGTTCCAAATATGCCAGTGATTAAAAGGGTGAAAGAGATGAATGTAAACGTCGCATATAATGTCACAGTCCTGTGATCCATGGATTAGCACAAACGTCTAACAGCAGAAACTGACCACACGCACGCATAACAGTTCGTAGATTGGCTAAAAACGCTGACGATAAAAGGTAGATAAGCAAGAGGGCCAGTAACCTGGCTAGCAAGCAAGAGGTAAAATAGCGTCTTGTTTTTGACTTTCCCGCGACGAATAAAGCGAATTATTGTAATGATGTTCATGAGGAAGAAGGCACACAAGGCACCGGTGAGGATCAGTATGATGTGCACTTCGTCAAGATCGCTGGTCAGCGGTGGGGCAACAAATGAGCCGTCGGGTAAGACACGGTAAACAGGTGTAAAGGATTCGATAGGTTGGTGATAGTATCTGGAGTAGTCGCTGATAAGGACGGTGGTCGATATTTCGACGAGGACTTGGGAAGGAGAAGTATAGAGGACAGTCGGAGAATGGCCCGGAACACCGGTTGTTGTAGGGAGCTCATAACGATGGTCTGTCTGGCGATGGATGATCATGCTAAAGGAAGAACGAGCGAGCCCGCTGCGAAGGGCGTCTGTGATGGGCTGGAGACAGAACGTACACCATGGGAGGAGGGGAAGATGAAGGCGCCGCGTCGGGGCTGATCAACAGCAAAAACGCTTCTTAGCGTGTCGCGAACGCAAATATTCCCATTTGTGTGCTCTGCGATTATGTAAGATATGATATTCCTACCAGTTGGCCTAGTTGGGCGATGAGTCAGCAAATAACATACGATAAATTGCGCGGTAACGATCTAGAACATAAATGGAGATATTTCCCGATCGCGATCGGACGTAGCCATGCCCTTAATTAGAACGTTGCTCTTTTTGTGTTATTATCACAACATAACATGACAAGCTCGAGACTATTGCCCGTCATTGTGATTACCGGCACTCCCGGCACGGGAAAATCCACTCTCGCAGAGCTGCTCGTCCAGGAATCCCCCGTCCCCCTCACCCACATAAACGTGAGCGAGTTCGTCAAGGAAAACAATCTCTACGAGAAATACGACGAAGAATGGCAGACTTATACTGTCGACGAGGACAAGGCAAGCTTCTTCATGTCTGAGCAAAACCAGGACACGCAAGTTGACCATTCCTTCTCTACACAGTTGCTTGACGAGCTGGAACCTCTGGCTTCCACAGGTGGAATAATTCTCGACTGGCATTCTTGCGAACCTTGGCCAGAACGATGGGTTGATCTTGTCGTCGTCCTTCGATGTAACCATACAAAATTATGGGATCGCTTAGAAAAACGGTGCGTTATATTATCGATCTTTTTCGTAGCATAAAAGTTGACCATCTCCTGCTAGGAATTATCCCTTGAAGAAGATTCAGGAAAACAATCAAGCAGAGATCATGGAGGTCGTCCTCGATGAGGCACGATCTTCATATGTTCCTGAAATCGTCGTTGAGCTTCAAAGTGAAGAGACGGATGGTCTCGAATCCAACGTCGCTCGTATTGTTCAATGGATCAAATCATGGAGAACTGATCGAGATATAGACCACAGTTGAGCATAGAAAAGACTTAATACAGTATTACACAGAGATTATTCGAGTTTTGGCAGCAGAAAATGAATAGACTGTAAAGTATCCAGAGCACTCGCGTAGTACTCGTCCGAGAAGGTGATTCCGTTGCTATTTTCATCTACTTCTCGCCATCTTCTTTTTGCTTTCGACGGTCTGGACTTTCTCAAAGCAGGCATATCAAGGAAGAACGGTCGTAAGACAGAAGATTTGTCTTACGTTCATTCTTCCTTCAATCAGCAAAATCGGCATACTACACAGCCACGTAAGTCCCAAATCCAGCGTCGTCAGTAGGGCTTTGATCTGTAATACAGTGTCTCTCAGAGGACCATCGCAATGAGACTGACATTAGCTGAACCTGAAGGACGTTGTAAGGTTATCAAATTACTTACCTACGCCATTCAAAATACGTTGCATAGATAGCAAGATGTAATCAACATGCAACACTTGACAATCAGACAACTACTAACCTCACCATAAAGCCTACACTCTAGTACAGCATTTACAGAGCACAAATATATCCGATACATAAATATCAATACATCGTGTCCACATAAGTATGAGCACGAAGCACGATAGAAAAGACCTTTTTTAATCTCATCAGACGGGAACGTAAATTAGTTCCTGAGGCCTGCCAGAAGAAATATGGAGACAGAATACGCCTTGACGTTATTAAAGTGTCAATGTCTCACATCTAACACGAACGTCAGCCGCTAATGAATTTCAGGCTTTTGGCATCAGTGCGCATGCTTTGTGAACGGGCGCAATCTTTGCCGAGTGCATCTTCCAAGTTTCCCCCCCCCCCCAACTCTGCGCTGCGTAGCACTCGTTGCATTTCTCTTGAAAGTAACGTTCCAAGGAGGGGACCTGGGGCATACAAAGTACTGTCAAGCGTAAGCTCTGATGATGGCCGGTTCGTCACGCGATGAAAACGTCACGGGTGCGATACTGGCGCCCAAGACTCTAGCCTTGGCACCTAAATCTAAGTTAGCGACACCCGCCAAATGGTTATGGCATCTAGGAGACGGATTGTGTCCGAGGAAATAGAAGACGACGCTAGCGGTGCGCACACCTTCTACTCTCTTGCGGGGTTCATGATGACGAAACGCGGTCGAGCAGATGTTAACATGTCGCTAGAGTCTGAGGAAGGTGAAGAGCTCGATGTAGATATCGAAACATCGGGAGGAACACAAAATAGGCTGTCGAGGATGCAGGACGATGATGCAGAAATGGAGGATGAGGAGGACGAAGAAGAACACGAAGGCGTGCGTTCTTTTGGAGCTCAGTTGTCCTTTGTTCAAGAGTACTCAAACCTTGACCTTCTCCAGTCAGACCTAGACGAGCTTTCTCCATCTCCGCCACAAGATGTACCAACTCTCCAACGCAGACTCAAAATCAAGTTGAAACTACCTCAGCAAAATCCATCTGCTGTTGCTACCCCTGCATCTTCGCATCGTACTTCAAGAGGTCAGTAATCAAACGTTAGTTCTCTATCTATTTCGCTCATTTTTGTGGTCAACAAGACGATGAGGATGATGACGAAATCGAGTCTGAAGACGCAGATTCAGATGTGGACCAGTCTACTGGCTCGACCTCTGTTGTTGGTGGCCCGTCCAGCGGCAAAATGACCGCTCGTCAGGCTGTCTTAGCCAACGTTGTAGGCTCTTCTCACGTGTCCTTGAGTATGCTTCTCAACTTCCTGCATATTTAATAATCCATTAAATAAAGATTGTCACAGACGAGCCTGCTTCAGCTCGGAAGAAAAAGCCACTAACAGAGATCGAACTTGCATTGAAGCGCGAGGAAACTGCTCGAAAGCGTAAAAATCTATCTGAAAAGAAATTGGAAGACGAGAAAGTGCGCGTCTACATTCTCCTCTAGTATCCCTTATTTATCATCATTCACTGTTTTCCAGGCAGAGACGATAAACAGACTGCTAAAGAAACAATCCCGATCGCGAAATAAAAAGAACGCACTATCCACAGCAGAAGACCGAACTCCTCAGGAAGGGGAGGTTATAGAAGAAACCGTCGAGATTCCTCAAGTACAAGTCGTGCCGAACATGTACCGCTGGATCTCTACTACGAGAATATTGCCTGTGGTTGAAGACGATATGCAAACAGATGGGCCGACGAAGACCATGGCTTTGTCGTTCTCTGTGCCTTTGGTCGCGTTGCCGTGATGAGGGGATGATAGATAGTCAACCTTGCAGGTCATGCCTTAACATGCAATGTTGTATGAACAACTCATGTATCCGGAACCTTCGAATGGATTCCAGCTGGTCATTGCTCCACTGCTACAGAGGGATACGGATGGGCATTAACAATAGTATTCATTCTGTGTTTCTGGAATGGATATCGGTCAACTTCTTCGAGGACTCGGATTGGTACCTATTGCAACAGTTGAATACGAACAGCGAGACGCCACTTTGTCAAAATTCGTGTAATTGCGGCTTTATTCATGACAGAAGGTGACGTAGTCATTCAAACGAGCTGCATTTCTATGCCTTGTGTTCCTACATGTTGGACGTCCATCACGCTCTGCATCGCCACTGTCTCATTGAGCACGAGCCCCGCTCCTGGGATTTTCCTGTGTGGGCAGTGGTTATGGTAGCCCTTGTTCGTATTCCTGGTCAAAGTTGAGCCTTTCAAAGACGTCCTGATCAAGCCCTTTTGGCTCTATCTCCGCCCTTATAACACGCGCAGCTGGGTGCTATCCCCTAGGGGGATTAATCGCATATCTTTGACCTATCCCCTGGAACATGATGCCTGAGCATGCCCTGACAAAAAGGGACATAGACGTTGCTTGTCTGATATTTCTGCTTTTATCACTTTTCCGAAGACTCCTTTTGTTTCAGATCCCCTGACTGATTTTATCAATGGGACTGCCCGGTGTTTGCGGCGTTCATTGACTTAGCCAGCGCCAAATTTAATTTGGTAACCATCCCCTTGGCATTGCCATCTGTTGCAGCTCACGAGGTTTAGTTAACGTTCACTAGTACCGAGTGCCTTACTACGCGTTTCGAACCACAATTCTCGGGCTCTCAAAGAGGCATCCCAACACCGATTTTTTTTTCTTTGCTTTCCTCTGACCTGGCAACTGGTAGATTACCAGGGCATCGCGTCGACATCAAATTCTGTTTCTTGACCCTGCGAGGTACCTACGTCACCGGTGACCTCTCCTTTCATGGATGTCAATGTTATCTCCGCATATATCTGAGAAACTTTGACAGCATCCTGTAGATCGCCTAAAGTGGGTGACCGTAAGTCGTGTTCGTTAATCATGTCCGGACGTGATTCGACCTAATAGATTGTATATCATCGGTAAGTATACCCCTTCTATTAATCTATTGCATCTACCTGATTCTGCTCAAACGTCTACGATTTCCAAGGGATGTGTCTCCTATAAGGATCTTTCTTGCCGTGCCCCATCGCGTTCACCGCTGAATATGTGTAGGCTTAGCAACCACTGTGTTTCACGCCTCAATGTTTTGCCGTCATCATCTCGCCCGTGTTATACCATTGGTCTGGAACCAGCCACGACTTCAAAGCCGGTCGCACCCTCACGTTGTTACTCTAGACTGTCACGGTGCTGGGGCTCTATACGAGATCGGGAACTCCGAGTCTCCCTATCTTCTGTCAACAGCCGATGTCTACAGTGCCTTCTGGAAGTGCTGTAATGATGATTGCTGCACATAGGGAAGGCGCTTCCTGTTAGCGAGAATCAGCATTTGCATTTTAGGTCGCCGAGCCCGGGTTGTTATATGCATGCATATTCAGGAACTTTGAGTCTCGTTATCTTTTATTCATGTCGACGTCTTTGCATCTTTCCAGAAGTGCAGCCATGGAGATTGCCGTGCGTACAAAACTTGCTTCCCGGGAGGGAGGAAAACACTTGAAGTCTATGCGATCTGACGTTCATCGATCTTCGAAGCGCTGGATGTGTCCAAGGCATACAACGGGGGCCTTGGCTGAGAAGTTTGTCACTTTAGGCATAATGTTCGAATCCCGGGCCGCTGCCAGACGCAGACTTCTTCGCCTTGTTGCTCCTACAACTGTCCGGTATCCTATCTTCCCAATCCACTTTGTTTCACTTTCACATTAGAACAGTCGTGCTTGAGAAATCGTTGGAATTCAGCTCACTAATGGTGTGTAAGTAAGTAGGGCCAATTACGCAGGAGCATGCCATTATTCTCTGCGATGACTTCTGAGACAAGTGGTTCGATATATAGGTTGCGATATATAGGTGGCGCTATGATCAAGGAGCTGGCACTAGGCTATGGGGACTTCCATAGTCAGCTTCAAACCTTCGGCGGAGACCTGGTCGTATTCTGTGTATGTATTGGTGGTGTACTTTCTTCGTATTCATTGGAGAAGTTCAGTGCTGATTGGCAATGACATCCAATTTGATGAACATTCATATCTGATGTGAATTGCTTCTGGCATATTGGATTACTTGCCACGGAAGAGTTGCTCTCCTAACCAAGATAGGCCTCGTAGTGAGATGCACGGACTTAAAGAAAATGCCGATCTGGACAAACAATTACTACCTCGTCGAGGTGATTTCCAGAGATATATGTATTGCTCAGTTCAAAGCGCTATATAATGACGTCCACGACTGAAGCCAGCACGAAAAGATTCCACGCTGAGAGAAGACATATCATTGCTGAGTTTGTCGTCCTTGTAGCCTCGCCAGGATTGATTGGTGTAAGAACCCAGTAGTGGTCAGATTAGCCACTAGGGCGGTAGTCACTACGAGCAATTTAGTAATCATATCATGAAATACTATGAGCGGCCAGTTGATATTGAGCGCGATATGCGGACTCACAACGACGTCATGACAGTAGATCAATGTTCCTTCCAGTGAGACATAATAGGTACCAAATGGCCCACTACTAGTAGTCAGGATGAGGCTTGTTGATGTTTCGGAAGATCATGTCGCAGTCCCCTGAGTCACTGACACAGACGAGGCAACATGCATAACTGCTCCAGGTATATACCAATGCTGGAGCAATTGGAGATGAACCAGCTATTGGGACATGAGCAGTTAACTCATCTCGCCCATATCTCGGTCTGCCAACTGTATTCCGTATTGAAAGCGACTTGCAGACAGGTAGGCAAAATCCGAGCAGACTTCCGCTGCCATTGACGGACCAGATATAACAAGCTTTAGAATATCCTCCGCTCCAGAAGCTTCATTGTTCGTAATCTTTGGCATCCAGCCTTGCTCTGAGTTTGGTTTGGTATACCTAATATTTGCTTCTCGATTAGATCAAAACACGTAGCAGTACGGATGCATGTCTTTTTAGAAGGCATACCAAAGTTTGCTCAATATCATCTTTTCTCTCCAAGACCCATCGTGGACAATGACTTGCAAGACTCAGCGGAGAGCACGTAAGACCTGGGTAACTGATTGGGGTGCTTTCGAAATTAGGTTCGAGGGAGGGCTGCTGATTCTGAGAGAATGCTTTATCCATTTGCTTCTAACGCAAAGATGAGGCCAGTTCGTCCAGTCTTTCATTATTGCGAAGTGCAGCTGATGGCTCAGCTTGTTCGGCATATATTGCTCTACTTCGAGAACGCCTTAGATTCGAGATGTCTATTTGAGCATCCTAAACATCAAATAAGTATGTCGACAGAGCTGTAGTTATCAGCACACTGTCTATGTAGTATAGTATTGAATATGGTCGAATTGTTACGACTTACTACGCCATCAGAATTGAACTTGACGATTCAGATTCAATGTAGACTCGGCGAACATGGAACGGAATCAGGAAACCTTTCCTGATTCGTGACAGGCTCATGTAAGTCGCGGTATTCGCGCAATTCATCCGCATGTTACAAGAAACCACCACACTACCTTCACAAAAGAAATCACTCTATGAAGCCAGCACACAGTACAAAAATTGGAGATATTCTCCGGGAGAACTTGCTCAAACGAGGGCTTCGTTAAATGCTGCAGCTGTGAATGCCATTCAGAACGCTTTTGAAAATGATTCGGCAGGTCGACTTATGCCATGTCTGCTTATCCCTCTCTCAATCTGTCGTCTCATGTAGCCTGGCTCATCGTCAAACATCTCGTTCTTAATTGCTGACGAAGAGGTTCTACTCGTAAAACACTACCTTTCTAAAGTATCTCAGCTTTGTGGTCACTTCCGCTTTCCTGAAGAGGTCGAAGCTACTGCGACCACATATATCAAGCGGTTTTACTTGAAGAATACTGTGATGGACTGGCATCCTAAGAATGTGATGTGTGTGTGTCTTCTGTTCCAGAAGCTAACGTTACGCTGATGGATCGCTCAGGTTAACCGCCCTTTTTCTTGCTACAAAGACCACGAACAACCCGATCTCTTTGGAGACATATGCTTCGCATATTCCAAAGACAGTTCCTTCGGACGTTCTTGAGCTGGAATTTCTTGTCGCCCAGAGCCTTGGTTTTGAATTTGCTGTATGGCATACGCATCGCGCGTTATGGGGTATCTGGCTCGACATACAGGTATAATGACGATTTTCACTCCTGCGCAACGCTGACATGAGGTACCTATAGTCGATTTCTGATATGCCCAAGCAGGAACTTGATCAACTCTATGATCAACTTCTGATCCATGTGCGAGCGTCTAGGCTAACGGACGCAGAGCTTCTCTACTCTCCATCTCAAATCGCTCTGGCCTGTGTGGCACTGGTGGATCCAGATCTAGCTAACCAATGGATTCATTCCAAATCTTCTGAAGCAGTCCTCACTGTCCTTGAATCTATCAAGGCGATTTTAACTGAAGAACCTATCCTCCCAGATGTAGAAATGGTACGAGAGGTGGACAGGAGACTGAAACTGTGCAAAAATCCCGAGAAGATTGTTGGAAGCAACGCTTACCTCGCTAAAAAAGCAGAAGAGGAAAAGTTGGCGACGGATAAGCGTAACAAAAAGGCGGAAGAAATAAGACAGGCGATAGAAGGGGGTGATCCGTTTGGCCACGAGCTGGCGGACCAACGGGCTATGCTGGATGATGACGACTAGCTGAATGTACTCGGTTGAATTACAAGTTGTATTCAAGTAATTTGAAAGATCTCGAGTACAAGTTGTCGAGCGGCACAGGTCGTCTTTAATAGCCGGCATTTATTGCCGGAAACAGTTGTGGCATCCAGTGCGCTCACTGCGGCCAAACTTGGGCCAAACCTTTCTTGCTGTACGCATTAGTTCGGGCGCAAAGTTTGGCTTCTACGTTACGCTCTTAATCGTAATAGTCGACAGAGACGCCGGTGGGCGTCCCGTCATCCTTGCTGTTATTCTCGCCCCATTGGCATCATCCAACGACTTTGATCACAACAGTGCCATTCCACCCATTTATCATTCCACTCTCGGCCATGGTTGAACCGGACAGTAACTGCGGCGATGTCCATGTCCATGACACCACCGACCCAGATGATCAACCTGTCCCTGGAGAACGAACCAACGGCATTGAGGAGTTGGACAACCTACTCGAGGAGGACATGACTATCCAAGCGCACAAGATCGCTGCTAACCAGGACAAAGTTTTGGAGTCTCCTGCTATAGACCTTGAAGTTAGTTCGCCCAGTCCTATTGAGCGTGCTTTGGACGTAGCAAGTGTGCGAAGCCTTCCAATCGTACAAGTCACAGAGCCTGCGTCGCCTGGTCCTCGTCCATCGACTGCTCGGGATCCCAACTTCCGCTCGGGAGCCCTGGGTGGTCCTGATGGAAGTTCCACACCACCTTCGCGGCTTCACCGCACAACTTCGACCAACCATGATCGACGGCGCTCGACCTATATTGATGTAAGTTAAGCCGTCTTGCACTCCTTTTATTTTTCATTCTGACCCAATATTTGCAGAACCGTTCTACAAATCGGTTTTCAGGTTTTTTCTCTAATCTTATCCATAGACGAGATGCCTTTCCAACGACACAAACACGACAAACTGTGCGTGAGGGCAGGCCTGAATCACCAGCTCCCGGAAGCTTGAACACTCCGTCCCGCCCATC
Source organism: Sarcodon aspratus (assembly GCA_003313825.1). Taxonomy (NCBI): domain Eukaryota; kingdom Fungi; phylum Basidiomycota; class Agaricomycetes; order Thelephorales; family Thelephoraceae; genus Sarcodon; species Sarcodon aspratus. The sequence goes on from QLOR01000054.1 coordinate 25,393, forward strand.
ATCACCAGCAGTTTCCACACGCCCAATAACACCTCCGCCTGCATTGCCCCCACCAACCCTTAATGAACTTGGTCTCTCGATGTCGGTTCTCACACCTATTCTTTCGCCGGCTCATTACAGTTCACCTCCATCAAGCGGTGCTTACCTGTCTCCCCACTACCTTTTACTTTGTCATGCACAGGGTTTAGACGTGCTCCCTCTAGTTTCGCCGCCTGCCCCAGTGCCATATGCTCTCGTTCGGAGAGTGCCCTTCAAACTTGTTGTGGTCATGGAGCAACGAGGAGTCCTTGTTGCCATTGCAGGTCGAAGGGACGGTGTTCGTGTCTATGCATTGGATGAGGTTAGAAAGGCCGTAGAATGGCGCATTGATTTTGAACTAAGGCGTGAACGTGATAAGGCTCGTCGGGAGGAGGCCAAGAGGATCGCTTCCGGAAGTTTAGACGGCCCAGGGTCTGAATTCCGGAGCTCGGACGATATTTTTGCGACCATCACTCCTGTAGGGTCAAAAAACAAATTGTCCCGGAAATTGTCACGCTCTAGCGCTGATGCTCCCAACACACGGTCGACTATCACGACCAAAGTGAAGCCTCCACCATTGCCGTCTTTACAACTGTCTCAACCTAGGGTACAACCTGAGGATCCACCATCATACACCCAAACGCAGATGAGAGACAGGCATAACTCCGCCACTGCTGCCATTCAACTTGTTCATCGTTCTCCAACAATCAATAATGACGTTATTTCCCGCGATATAATGAGCCGGAAGAGCACCCCTGCACAAGCGTCTGCGGAACAGAATTCAGATGTCAAACCTGAATGGCTTGACGGTCGAGATTCGAGTGATGAAGAGGCCATTGATATTGTTGCTGCTGGAGTCTCCGGTGGTCAGGCTTTGGATGAGAGGACGAGCGCAATGGCAGCTGTCTCTTCACCTCACAACACACGCGCAGTTGTTTCTCCGCCGCCTCGAATACCCGCCTCACCTTCCTCCAGAAGGAGGCCTGCGAATCTCGACATTTCACTCACTCGCGTCAACGCCCACAACTCTTCGGTACCTCAACCTCCGCCTTCTCCCACACCTACACTCCTCACGCTCCGACAAGCCCTGCAGTCATTTCCCTCCGGTGTTGGAGCGTCTCATACAGATGGAACCCACGACGAACCGGAACCAGCTACCCCTGACGCGGATGATGACGATTTCGATGGTTTACATGCACCTACAGAGCACATTACATTGGCGCAGGCACTTATGGAGAGTCGGTTGCCAAACCTGCCTCCTGTTGGAACTCGTCAGGCTCAACAGCCAATACTCATATCATCGCATCCAATTGTTACGGGAGAAGAGGAGTTACCGAGTCCACGAGGATCAGGGTCAACATTTACCAGGCGCAGTACAACTAGCAGCCAGACTGCCAGGAGGAGACGATGGTCAGTTTTCGATGGGCTTTTCCTAGGGCCCCAAGATCCTGCCCTACCATTGCCTCACCCCTCGGAATCCAATATAGACATATTCGAAACTCTCAATGCATCGTCATCAGCTCCTAGGGAACCTACTTTAGCTCGTGCTCAGTCGCGGCGAACCCCTCCACCCACAAACTCCACGTTCCCGCCTATATCACCTTCTACACGCCCGTCAACGTCACCTGTTATACCGTCAGTCCCTGTAGTACCTTCGATACCATCTACCATTTCTTCCGGGTCTCGATCTGGATCACGATTTATACCCCGTGTCATTACTAATGTCTTCCAATCGAGGCGAAGCACATCGCACCCACACAACTCGCTAGATTCTGACAGGATAAAAGCCATCACCACACCGACTCATTCTCCTGCTCCTGCTCCAAAACTGGAGTATGTAAAGTTACCTGGTACAAAGGGAGCCCTACTTGTTAAAGCCGTGGAAACGGGCAAGAAAAGGTAAGCTCTATTGGCGTCCTTTTTCAAAAATTATTATTTATGCTACCTCAGTTTCTTGGCTATTCTATGTGGAGAGCATGGTGAGAAGGTTGAACTTTTTGCTGGAACATATCGCACTGCACTCGGTTTATCTCGGACGTTCATCCTCCCAGACTCTCCGCGGTCCCTGGAACTACAGCTACAAGGCGATGATCTTGTAGAGGTGTTTCTCGTGTTTTCACAAAATGTTTTTGGATTGGAACCAGCCACAGTGCGTGTGCGAGAAGTTCGAATTGGACGAGCTGAACGAAGAGCGGCGCGACGAAGAGCAAGGGATAGGGAAAACCTGTTGGACGAACCAGTGTCTTCCGTCGATCCCGACGCTGGCATCATTGAAGATGACACGAATATTACCGTGAGTGTTTCTGTGGCGACAGCAGAAGGAGGAGGAGCAGAAAATGAAACGTCTGAACCTGGTCAATCTACGTTGCCAGCTCAGCATGTGGACTATCAGCAATCTGATAACACGGTCAATGGCACCCAGACCAACTCAGAAGAACTTACTGCGCTAGCCGCAGCGCAGATAAGCCCGTACACCACTTTTCAACAACTTTCCTTTGCTCCGAATTTCCCACTTGCCTCTATTGCAGACGAATACATCATCCCACCAACATATAAGTCATTCATGGAGTATCGGGACTCATACGAATCTGAAGCTGGAGCAAATGACCTCAACATGATTCAACAGCTACCTCCACCGGGCCTTCCGCCGCCAGCTCCGTCAGCTCCAAGCAAATGGTATTATAGAGATCCGAAAGGGGTCATTCAAGGTGAGCTTTTTTTTTCGATCTCACTTCAGTACCAATAATTGACGATTCTCGTAGGCCCGTGGAAGTCGAATTTGATGCAATCGTGGTACAAAGACGGACTGCTTCCACCTGATCTACCTGTCAGGAGTGAAGATGACACTGAATATATCCTTCTCAAAGACTTGCGGCTCCAGTGTGTTGATCCTTCACAGCCATTTGGATGCGCCTTGCCGCAGATGGTTCCAACAGTAGTGCAAACGGATGATAAGCCACTCCTAAGGCCTATATCGCTTTTAGCGCAGCCTGCTCATTATGGACCACCGGCACTATTCTTTTCTTCGCGAGGTGGACATAGTACAACGATTGTGGATGGACGAGGACGATTGGTACTGAAAGGGCGATTTCTATGGAGCCAGGATAAAGAAGACGGCAAACTTCAAGTTCCCGGGCGGATGGGAGATGTGAAGCGCCTGGAAGCTATAGATATCGACGATCGTTCTATTCTGGTTGCTATGCGTCAAGGAGGTTTAGAAGCTGTGGATTTGACGGATGCCTTGTTACGACCTGCAGATGGCTCTCGCACATTATTCCCCCATTTTAACCCACCTTCATCAAGTTTCAATCGGCGACGGCCATTTGTGTGGAGGATGGGTACCCCGATATCCAGTGGATCGACATCTGGCGATAGTGTAGCACTGAAGCCGTCCGGATCTCGAGGGACTTTGAAGAAGCTTAGCAACGGACCAGGGAAGACCTCTGGAAGACCAGAATTCTCATTTTATGGAGAAACGGATGGAGATTATGCGATCCAAGATGAGATATTATACTTGGGTCGAAAAGATGACGCCTTGTACTTGTGCGAGCGAAATTCGGGATCCTTCAGGATATTACGACTCTGCCCAACTGTATCATGACGCTTATAAGCCCTGGTCGTCCACTTATTCCCCAGGCGTTTATGGATTTGCTTTATCTTATTTCCGGCCTGCGAATGTGTGGGATCTTGGCACTTAGTTTTTTTTCCCTTTCCGCTCGTTTGTATCTCGCATCGATCATGTCTTATACGACCTCGTAGATCCTCGTCACTGTGTAGTTGTCAACAAGATCATATATACTGGGTGTTTCGAAGTATGTTTACAATCCAATAAATGAGACGTACCAATGTTGTATCCGTCGACGACAACCCGACTCGGACCACGTTCCTCATTTGAAATTTAGAAGGGGAGCACAACTGATTTTTTCTTTCTTGTCATCGTTATCATCATCCTTGTACTGTACTGTATTCCTTGGTGATGCGATGCCGAAAGGAAACAAACCCTATATATGTATACATGTGATATACAACTTGAAGGTTCAAATTAGAAAAGCTTGAGCTTGAGCAAGGCTCTTTTTGATACCCGGTAAATTATCGATGATCATTGATGATCATTATGCATCAGGCAGAGCACACCGTAGTGTTACAAAAAAGAAGAGCCTCTATACATGTAGACTATATAGTACATGTTAGTACTACTACAGCAGAAGCCTCCGATGCTCCGAGATCTTCATTTTAGAACGTCGTCCCCACTGTTCATCTTCTTACTAATAGGATTCTCAACACACCTGGCACAACAACTTGTGGATATTTGTATGTATGTATATACTATGCGATTATATATACAATGTAATGTCAACGGTCAATCAAACACGTTTAATGTAAGTTCGCGAGATTTCATATATCAAGATGATATCAGATAGCGCCAGGGGTTGGTGGGTGGGTGACAGTTGGCCCTACTACTACTATTACAAAGGCCACGATGCCGCCAGGTACACTAGTAATGATCTCCGTTACTAGAATAATTATATTGGAGAGAGCTTTTTTTTTGGTGTGTGTGTGTGCAGGGTTGATGACGAAAGCCTTGTTGTGCAGTGTGCGGAATACTTGGCAACTGGCAAGGTTGCCGTACGTACTAGTGCTGCTGCTGCTGTCTGTACTGCATTAATTGAATAACATATGTTGCCAAGTAAATGTAATTATAAGAAGCATTAAAAGGCTTCTCGCCAAAATCCCGCATCAGATTTTATGACTTGAAAAGGCTTACGGTATCATTTAATCATTGCCAAGTTGTTCATTGCGCGCGAAGATAGCTGCATTATTATTTATTTATTTTCATCTGCATGCTTTGACCTGCAGTGTATATACAGCAAGTTCCAGGAGGATCCAGACCACATATACGTAAAGATCCCCTCACGATTTTCGTTCAACAGTCTGGATCTTCGGCGAGGCCGGCATCCGAGGACATTGTGCGATGTCTAGTAGGTTCTCCGCTTGTCGGACCGAGCCTCGTGTCGACATAGACCGTTTCGCGTTCGTTATCAACGCAGTCAAAGTACGAGTGTCGCAGAAAAAGCCTTCTCCGAAGACGGTGTGATTTTTCGTATTTACATATGTTGGTACAAAAGACGGAACGGTTGGTCTAAATGTAATATATACATTGTATTAACTTGGGAAAAGACTGGTGGATCAGGGATTAAATACGCGGTAGACATACGGTTCCGTGTCAGTACTGGTAGGAAAGAGAAAAAAAGTCATATTACAAAGACATGACAGTCGTTTCGCAGAAAAACTCGTAACAGAGAACAAAGTACGTGCTTGTGCGATATTTTTTGAACATCGTGGTCTGTTTCTCCTGGCACAGTAACCACACGGCAAGCACAACTGAGCTACCTAGTGTCTGGGTTCGTCATCAGGACTTATAGAATCGTAGCTTGGCGGGATCTCTCTTTGTGGTTCTTCAGGCGTACGGTCTAGTCGAACTCTGCCGCCGTCCTGATGCTGAATAACACTTCCACCCCCAACGTTTCCACTGTAGTCTTCATTGGATAGATACAGCCTCCTTCTGTCAGTCGCTGCTTCTCTTTCTTTGGCAGATGGGATGGTTCCAATCGTATTCAACGAAGGGCCAGGAGAAACGCCTCCGTAATCACCTGAGGGCATCGTGGCGCCATGTCCGTGAGACGTAGGTGGATACTGTGAGCCGCTTGTCGATGTGTGGTTGCCTTGAGGGTCTGAGTATTGAGAATGAGAGTATTGACTGGGAGGAACGGCGGCAGCCATAGGTAGGAAACCATTGGCCCCATCAGATCGCTGAGCCATATCATGAGCCGGCTGCTGCTGCGCATGCACACCGGCGCCATCATGGGGGTTGTAGGAATATGGTGTGGCATCCAAGTCCATACGAGGTAGGGTTGCACCCCGACCAGGTGAGGAAATGACGCGATCAGGATCAAAATCGCCATCGAACTCTTCACGTTTGCGTTTGCGAAGGCAATACCAGAGGAGGAAAGCGATGATAGCCAGGGCCGCTACACCGCCAACGACACCACCTGCGATTGCACCGGTGTGGGACGATGACGAAGTGCTGCTATTCGCGCTACCTGGTGTTACGCTCGGTGTTACAACGCTTGTAGTCAAGAATGTTTCAGTGAAGACTCCGTTGGAATTGCTGCCTCTAACCAAGGGATGAGATGGAAGATGAAAGTGTATAGAGAGCAGGATACTTACACGACAAGACTGGTTGAAACGATAGTGGTGGCGGGAGGCAAGGAGCTAGAAGATGTGAGCCCGGAAGATGCTTCTGTGGACACATTAGGATTTGACGGAAGAGAGGTTGAGGTTTGAGTGGTCTCAGACGAAGTAGATGTCGTTAATTGAATAGGCGTAGTTGTCGGCGTGGTTGTCGGCGTGGTTGATGTTGAAGGGGATGTAGTTGGAGGGCTCGAAGCGGGGGGCGTCGGAGTGGTGGTGGTGGAAGATGAAGTGGTCTGTGTGGTTGATGGTGGTGGAGGCGAGGACGAAGACGCTGTAGGAAAGGCAAAAAGTCAGTAAGAAAATGAGCAAGAAATCAATAAGACAAGAACTTGAAGATATAGATAAAGAAGATGATATAGATACAGCAGAAGAGGAAGTAGAAGAGAGGGGGATGGTAGAAAACGAACTGGAAGACGGCCTGGTAGGCGTGCTGCTCGTCGACGTCGACGTCGACGACGACAAGGGCTGGGAGGCCATGGCGAAAAGGAACGCGCAAGAAAGACAGAAAGGTTGAAAGCGAAATATTACAAGGACGTCATTCGCAGAGAAAAGGATAAGAGCCCAAGATTGCCAAAGAGAAACGGAACAACGAGTCCGAGCACGCGTTCTCTAATAACTTGGCCGCCGATGACAGCCACGATCACATCGGGAGATATCTCGACGATATCACTCACCGTTCTGTCGCTTCATTGCCTGCTGAAGTTCCTTTCGTCGTCGTTCAAGACGACTCTCGCTGCTCATCGACGCTGTTGTGGGAGAAGCAGAAGGGACGAGCTTCGTCGTCGCTTCGCACTGCCCTTGATCCGCAGCTCGGCGTGTAAACCACATGCCAACCCCAATGGGATAATCTATTTTACTACTCTAGATAGTCTAGACGCTCCTCCCCATCTCCGTCGCTCGTTGTATCCCACATGGCCCCAATCTCGTCGTCGCTCCCTATATCTGTCTCTCTCTTTTCAAACCATTCAACCGTGAACGTCTCCTCCGGGAACAACGCGTCTGCAGGAGGCGCCGTCTTCAGCAGCTCGTCCCACCTCTCGCGATATTCCCGTGTAGACCGGATCGCCTTGAGCTTTTCGGCATATGTCTCCTTTGGCCCCATGTACTTTGCTATCTCCTCATCGCTCCTTGTCCAAATCAGTTTGTTCTCCTCAAATTTATCTGTTCCAGAGTCAACCCCGCTGTGTCATAGATGACGTGAATGCCTGGGCCCCTTTCAGCGTGATTTGCAGTAAATAGACGAACGTGAACATTTGTATCACCCAGTAATCGCCGCCCTTTGCCTTTTCGAACGTCGCGTCAATTGTGTCCCCTGGCTTGAGGTACATGATCGCAGACACCGGCAGTCTGATCTTGACAGGATTATCCGCTGAACTGACCGCACACCCTTGTGCGCCATCCCAAAGTTTCCCATCAGTTTCTCCCTCGCTGCGCACAACTTGGTTCTTTTCAGAAGCTCACCGAGATCATCACATTTATCCGCCAGCACAAAGTTCTCCCCTATGTGTGCGATCTCGTACGTTTGATCCTCGCCGTTCTCGCCATTTAAGATCGCCCGCCGCTCGTCGCTGCTCACCGGTCGGAACTCATTCCCCACCTTTGTCCCAAACGTTCTAGCAACGTCGTTCTGTCTCAATACCCAAGACGCCCTCTGCATTCTCCGTAGATCGTCCTCCAGCATGCCCACCGCTCTAGTAGACTGCTTCAGGTCGTTATCGTCTACAACTTTCCGCTCAAGCAGGTACTTTGCAAATCTCCCATAATTAGTCGCTATTCGTTTTGTTTTTGATCCTGGATCAAGGCGTTCTAGAATCGGATCGGCCTCTACTGCTCGAAGCGATGTGATGTAGTATAGTTTAGCACAAATGAAAAAAAAAAAACGTTCCCTGAAAAATGTTGAAACTTACGCTCAAAGTCCCAGGCAAATTGCTCGATATTGTACCACAGCATATCTGGATAGATCTGGTCGCTGTACGTCGTAGCTGGTTTCATGGCTTTTTTTTTTTTTTTGCAAATCCATTTAGCGTTCTTAGTTACTTGTTAACAAGTTAGCTCTTCGTCACCTTTGTTATACCATATATTAAATGCTCTCGCGAAATTTTTCGCAGATTTGAGACCCTCTTCGTCATCGGGGGTATCCTCACAGTGGGCTAACCAATCTGCGAGTGCTTGACCGTACGTGAGCGTCGCTGGAGAGGACATGATTGATAAGAAGCATCTATAGAACGGCTCTTTTATCGATTCACCTCCATTGGATCTCGCGAATACACCTGTAAGTGATCTCAACCGGTCATGAGAACGGTTAACGATGATCAATATTATTGAAGCGACCCCGAGTACATGAGTGTGGTATGTAGCCATGAAGTCAAGATAATTTCGGGACCATAAAGCTTCGCTGAGCCGGTAAGGAAACAACAAACAAGCTTGGCAGGACGATCATCTTGGCTACACATTGACCTCAAAGATCACGGAAACGTAAGATCTCAAGGCTTCGATAGAGCCACAAATCCGTCCACACAGTTCATGCATGCGACCTCCTGTTGGGGTGTAGAGTCAACAAAGCCCTTATCATTGTATTCGCAAAAAAAAAACATCGAGCGGCAAACAATCAAAAACCTGTCAAATCGGTGAGAGAGTGGTTTATCGGCGCCGGTGATGATCATGTATTCTAAAAACGCTTACAGCAATCACAGTCGAACGGGCATAGAGGGGTACCGCCTGCCTCAACATTGATGCCAAGTTCGGCTTCTTTGAAAATGGAAAAACCTTCTTCTGTCTGGCGTCCTGAAAGAGAAAAAAGAAAGAATTGCGCCATTATTAGGCGTATCGTTGTTCCGTTGCGCGGCAGATGGGGCGTTTGTGTGCTTACTTGGACCCGTCCCGCGAGAATCTTTGAACTGCTCTAGCTCTTTCTGGTCTTTCTCCTTGTTCTTGGGTTTTGAGAGTGGAGCGGTGGATAGCTTCTTGGCGGATTTTGGTTTCGGTGGAGGAGGGACGGAAAGCGAGGAAGAGGAAGAAGCATCGACGACGGTCACAGGGACCCGTCGTTTTGGGGGGTTTTCAACAGGAGCCTCCAAGGGTTCATCGACCTCTATGGCCTCGAGTTTGCGCTTCTTGTCCTTTTTCTTCTTTTTCGGTAGAGTAGAAGAACCAGGACCTGAGGTAGACGAGGAGGCGACGGGCTGAGCAGACGAGGTTCCTTTGCTTTTAGACGCAAAGATATCATCGATCTCTGAGCGGGTCCCGGTCATGTGGGGAGAAAGACAGTATGAAAAAAAAAGATCGTCACGGTGTCGGAGTCACTCGAGTGAAATACATGTTGAATTCCGGGTACGGCACACGATTTTTACATTCCTGTAGCCGTCAGAAATTGCGCAAGAGCCGTACTGCAGCCAAATACAACGCTTGGTGTGGAAATGAGCATGAAGACGAGTTTTTCTGGGACGACGAGCGGAGGAGAGACGGAAAAGGCAAGTCTCGCTGTGACCGTATTGTGAATTGAGCAAACTAGTCAACCTAACAACAACCGATAGTTTGGTTTCTTTTCTTATAAATGTTGTAAGCCTCTCCACTTCTTTTCCGCCCTATCTCGTCGTGTTTCTACCGTTGATCGTATCCACACAGGCCGCAGAACGCCCAGCATGGCAGACCCCAGAATCCACAATTCTCGGCCAATTACATGTCGTCCGGTGAACATCAGCTCCCCCGAGACCCTTCCGGAATCTACAACAACAACCCCGGCATCGAGAAGCAAATGGCAGCCCTGAGTGCGGCCAGCCTTGCCAAGATGGCCAACAGGAGCGCTCCTGGCCATGGACCGTCGGCCCAATCTCCGAGCTTGGGCCAATCTCCTTCAAGCTCATACTTCGGCGGAAGTTCGCAAATGCAGCACGATAGATCAGAATCCGTCCCGCGCGATTTCTCGAACGCTTTTGCTCAACCTGCTACTCCTATGGTTACTAGCAATCCCGCCTCTTTCCCTGATCCCTCCTCGTCCATGCCCGCCAACCGTCCAGGTATTGGTCCAAACGCCCCGCAACTGCAGATGCTACAGAAACGTAGGCAGTTTTTGCATGGGCTTGGGACGCTCATGGTACAACGAAATACCCCCTTGCCTCCTGGCCTCACGGGAGTTCCATATCCTCAGAATTACGACCCCAATAATTCCCCATGGAAAATGTTGGAAGTTTCTCCGACGGAACCCGGCTGCATTAGGATTGCGGGCAAGGATGTGGACCTTTATAGGTTGTGGTGTATTGTTTACCAGAATGGCGGTGGCATGAAGGTATGTTTGCACAAAGCGCTTACCTCCCCGGCGTCAGGTTGTTCATGTCAGATATAGTTTCATCAGCAAAACGCCTGGTACAACGTCCTGCCGCACTTGGAGCTTCCTGAGCAACTCCCCCCGCCGAATCAAGGCCCTACCGCCAACCTCATTGGCCAAATCTACATAGCCATCCTCTCGCCATTTGAAGAATTTTATCGTAAGAATACCCAAAACCAAATGCAAAAGGCGGCGGCTGCCGCTGCTTCGGGTCGACCGTTCCCTCCTCCAATGGCTGGCCCACAGCCAACACCACAGCCACCGCAAAATCGGATCCCCCAACCAGGTGGGATGGGAGTCAATACTCAGACTGGTTTCTCCCTAAATGCATCAGCAAATACCCCTCATGTTAATCTTGTGGCTCCGACGATCCCAAGTGTTTCGGCCGACGCCTCACTGATGAACAACATGAACCTCTATGCTAACCCTCAAATCGACCAGACTATGCCTAGGAATCCACAACAGGGTATGTCACAACCTCTTGCTGATGGAAGACCTCCAATGTCACATCAAACTTCGGACATGATGACGTCTAGTCTGTCGACATCTCAGACACTACCAAGGCCGCCATCTACTCATGGACCGCCCAGTCTGGACACTGCGCTTCCAGGAGTTGACTCGGATAGTGAGAACAAGAAAAGGAAGATGTCTGAGGAGGACGATGGAAAACGGATAAGGCAGAAAACCGGTAAGTATTTGTTGCTGCCTAATGATGTATTGTTATATGAATCGACTCTCTGTTCGATCGTTAGAACCTACTGAAGGACCGGTAAGTATTTATTTGGAATATCTAGCAAATGCACGAGGTCATAAATTGGCGTTAGTCTCCTACATCTGCACCTGGCAGTGCGAGTGGCAGCACATCCTCCAATCTCGCACAGCAACAGACGGTTTCACGTACACGTCGAAAAATTTCGTACATCCCACTTGCCCGCGAGGTCGACACAGTAGGCGGATGGAATACTAATACCCTCGGACCTGACCTACAACGAACTTTACAACATCGACCGCTGAAGAGCATCCATGAATGGGGCATGGTGGACATTGAAGCTCTTATCATGTCTATCCGATCGCGGTTGGCTACCGAATTATCGTACGCCATTACAACGTGTAGTCTGCTCTCAGTAGTGAGAGATTCTGCCAAGGACGTGCCGTACCTGATCGTCCCACAATGTTCCGATCTTTTCGAGGAACTGCTGGATCTGGTAGAAGAGGTAGCTTTTGATGGCGTTGAAGAAGTGGACGAATTCGAAGGCTGTGACGGGGACGTCGGAGCTTCACACCAAATAACAACAATGCGAGAATTGAATAATTTGGTTCAGGAGCAAGAGACGAAACCGTTTGCCAGTCTGGATTCAAATAGGCCTGGTGTGTGGGATCCAGACCTAGGTCCTAAACAACGCCCTGGCGCTATCATTTTGGCAATCGTGAATATCATGCGGAATTGGGCAGCAGCGTGTACAGAGAATCTGGACTTTATGGCCCGACATCCCACCTTCCTGAGCATCATGCTCCGAGTTGCTGGTGTTGCGTCCCGAAAAACAAACCCAGTTATTCGGCCAGCATCCCCTGCTTTAACTATATCTGATTTAATAACGGTTCGCAAAGACGTCTCTTACATCTTGTTTGGAATCACTACGGAATTGCGACTCAAGGACATCTATGAGAAGACCCCTGTCGTGGGTAGACGGATGACGAGGCGGATACTGGAGCTGGTAACTTCTTCCCTGATGGACCCCGTGGAGGTGTGTGTGCCTTCGGCACATTCTACAATCCCACATGTTGCGGATACTGCGCTGCAGATATGGACTCGGTTCAGCCAACCCGACGACCATCGCAAGATCATTTGCAACGTCATCCCGCAAGACTGGTTGTGGCGACTTTTCCAAGTCTTGGTTTATCGATTGCCTGTTACGGCGAAAGATTATGAGGTCATCACGAAAGATACATGGTTGAGCTATATGGAGAAGCTCATGATGGCCATCTATTCCCTCGTGTTCTTATCTCCTCCAGAGTTGAAGCGCAAGTTCAAGACAGACAAACGCTTGGGTTTTCCGGGGCTAATGTTGAGGATGATTCGAAGATTTACGACGAATCAGAATCAAAATGTGAGGGAGTTTTTCAGTGTCTGTGCAAGGAGGGCGATCGAAGCTGTGAAGTTGGTGGATGACGAGGGAGATATGTTTGATACTGCACCCACGACGGGGCCGGTATTGTCGTTTGGTGTAGGGTATGGGGAGATTGGAGAGAAGACTGTTGAGAAGGGGTCTGGGATGTTTGGTGGATACGCGGAGGATATCACTTTTACGATCATGCTTGCCAGGGAGGTGGATAATATGATGTTTGGAGAACTGGAAAGCATGGTCAGAGTAGAGTTTTGATGTATTTCTACTATGTATTTGTGATCTGTATGTATTGCCAGTGTCTCTTTATCAACTGCAGTAGGCTAAGCACTACATATATAAATTTTGGACAAGGGGAATGGCGGGAGAAGTTTGTCTTGAAACTGGAGACGATCACCCTACCTACCTCCCCGCCTCTTCAACAAGGAACGTTGGTGGGATCTAAGGCTTTCGCCGTGATGCCAACGCCGTAGTAGATTCGACCTGTTTTATGAAATTGTATGTATTATCTGCGGCGCCAACAATTGTTGATGACTATAAGTACTGGTGGAGATATCTGCAGCTGCTGGTGAAACAGATCGAGTTCAACGATTCAATCATCATTTCCCTTTAGACGCCAAGGAGCTTACTACGAACGCTGCGCAGTTATCACAAGCCTCACAGTTATAATCCCCCGTCCCTATCGTTCACAGCCCCTCCGCTCTCTTTCGCTTTTCACCTGAACCCACCATGTCCATAGAACCGCCCCCACTGTACACGCAAGATGCCTCGGATAGCAGCAGCCCGTCCTCCGATGAAGATGGGTTCACGGAACATAGCGATCCTCAGATTATCATTATTCCGCCTTCCCAAAGTGCCCAATTTCAAAGAGGGTTCCTCGGGGCAGACGGTGAGCACGCCGCCATTGAAGGCGAGTTGCAGATCAAAGGCATAAGCGCATCTGCTTGTCGAAAAGTGTACGTACAACTCGCCATTGATCTTGTTGTTTCTTTTGAAAGTAATGCTAGACCTTTCTTTCTTTATTATTTTGTTGGGATATATTTTTAAAAGATATGTATCTCTGCGAACGGTCGAGACAGCGTTTGATCGCGAGGTCGAGTTGTTCAAGTCGGAGATCGTGTTGTTTCAGCGGACGTCTTCGACCGCGCAGGTGGTGCCGTCTTCGTTCCCGTTCGCTGTGCCGCTCACTCCCGATACGCCACAATGTCTGAGTACGTTGAAATCGTCGCTCGTTCATACTCTGACTGCCACTGTGTTGCCGACGTCTGAGCTGTTACCGGTGCTGTCCAAGAGTATTGTTGTCCAGCCGCGAAGGTATACTTCGCATCTGCATGCCCTGCCGGTGGCTCCTGTTACGCGCACCCTGGATTCGCCTACACGGGTAGAGGTCCAAGTGCCGAGAACGACGTTCAAAGCGGATGAGGTCATTCCAGTATATGTCACTATTCCTTCTCCGAGGAGAGAACTCGTCGTCGACGACGGAGTACGGCTGAGGAACATCCGGGCTGAGCTAGTCCGGGTGATCAAAGTGAAAGCCACAGACGACAAGGTAGACAGAGACGATTATCCCGAGGAGGGGTTCTACATTGAATCCGACATCGACGATGACGACGACTACGACTACGATTTTGGGTTATCCGAGCTTAATGCGACGACTTCCACCACCAACACGCCTGGAGATGACAAGCCCACTTCGTCATCAGTCTCGCAGTCTCGCAAGGGCTGGACGATGAACACGGTTGTCACGCGTTCCGGAGCCGCGTGTCGTTTCCATTCGACGCTGCCCATTCGTCAACGCCTAGTCTTACATCAGCCCACGGAGTCACCTCGTATGACGCCCACTGACTTTCCTCAACAGTCCGAGCAACAAGAACTGGATTGCCCGTCGATCACGCAGATTACCGTTCTACATTCCGTAACATACCGTCTTCTGGTTCACACGACTTTTGTCAATATGGCTCAACGGACAGAACAAGTCCACACAGTCCTCATACCTATCCTTCTGGTCCCTTCCACCGCTCCTTTGCCACAAGTCGACGAGGGACTGGAGTCGGCTTATCGGAAAAAGCACGATCAACCACCCCAAAGGACGGTCAGAGGGGATGACACCGAAGATACGCCTCACTATGATGAGGCTGGCCCTAGCGGAGCGCCGCCTCCGTTCGAGGAACGCGAAGCACCTCCCCCGTTTTCCGAGCCGGAAGCCTCAACATCAAACAGGCTACCCACGTTCCTGGAGTCGGAAATAGAGATATATGCGCCTTCCAGTGAAGATACCGAATCGCTTTCTGAGTTTACTCAGGAAATGGAAATCCCAGGAGAAGGAACGTTGTTCGGGTTTCCGCCGTCTCAGCAGTTCGATGGACACATGATTGATATCGAACAAAACCGGTCGTCTACACCACCTCCTACGATGGAAATGGCCAATCGAGATCCGGACGTGACGGACTTGGCAAGCATGGAACAGCCTGAGCTAGCAATGGAAGTGTTGGGCTTGGCTTTGGAAAGACATGACGATGCATCAACGAGCGAACCACCCCCACCCCTTATTGTTGATGATCCTTCAGATCCACCGCCATCGATCGATTCCGACTTTAGCGATGCACACGGAATGGCGCGACAGCCGCCACCACAATCACCTCCGGCGCATACATTTCCTCCGACATTTCCTCCGTCTCGACCTCCGGTCGTTGCGGACAATCACGACGGGAACGCCCCACCGCCCTATCTCATTCCTGATAATCATCATGATGGTACTGGACCACCTCCATATATCGATGTCATGCCAACTCGGCGCCGCTGAGCGATTATGCTGTTGTCTACTTTGCAAACATCTGATGGTCTGTGCATCATCCTGCTTTGGCTACACAGCTCCAATCGACGATAAATAACGTCCAGGCTAGGAGTTAATATAGGAGGAAATACATGTATGGATGGGAAGTAGTAGAGGAAGGAAAGGAGCAGCCAGGATGTTGGTATTTACCAAGGCTAAGACAACATAATAAGTCGTGATAATAAGGACACGCATATTTAACCGGTTAAAACGAGTGAGAGCAAAAGACGGATGAAAATTGCAAAGGTTTAACAATTACATGCGTCTTTCCCTTTTGCTCCGTTCTCTTCCAAGTCAACTGCGCTTCCTTGCTG
The DNA here is from genome assembly GCA_003313825.1 of Sarcodon aspratus. NCBI lineage: Eukaryota > Fungi > Basidiomycota > Agaricomycetes > Thelephorales > Thelephoraceae > Sarcodon > Sarcodon aspratus. Next base: position 41,260 of record QLOR01000054.1, read on the forward strand.
CGTGCCACCAGGTCGGCCACCTTGAGCACCATTGCGACCTCCTGCACCACGAGTTGAAGCAAGTATATGTTCGATGGGAATCTTCTTAGCTAAAAAAAAAAAACAAGAAAAATGAGCCAAAACAAATAAATCCAGCCAAGAGAAACCCGACTGGATATCTGACATACCGATCTCAGTGAACACCTCAACGATCCCATCACCAGTCTTGGCACTAATCTCAAAAAACAGCAAACCAGCCTCCTTCGCATACGCCTCAGCCTCCTCCCGAAGAACCTGCCTCAAATTCTCCGGCTGTTCAGTCGGCGTACCAGCAGCGGTCTCTCCCGGCGTGGCAGTGGCATCATCAGCCTCCCCCTCGTCATCCGACTCCGACATAGACGGAGACCCAGTACCCAAACTCTGCACCAGATCAATCTTGTTCCCCGCAAGCGCAATGACGATATTCGGGTTCGCCTGCCGTTGCAGCTCCTTCACCCACGTCTTGGCCTTCTCCAGACTTGTCGCCTTGGTGACATCGTAGACGACAATGGCTGCCTGGGCATTGCGATAGTACATAGGCTGTTTTTTTATGCAAAAAGGTGGAATCGTGATCAGTCAGCTCGTCCATACACACATACACACACGAAGCAGGTGTGGGGCTTCGCTGGGGGAAACGTAAGGGGATGAAAGGTAACGTACCGCGAGTGAATGAAACCTCTCCTGCCCTGCAGTATCCCAGATCTCATAGCGCAGCACCCGATCCTCTAATCTACATTTCTGCGTAAGGAATGCGGCACCAATTGTGGGCTCCTTATTTGGCTGAAATTCGTTTGACACCTTGATAGGGTGAAAGAACAGAGTGAGGTTTCACACAAAAAACCAAAGGCAGAGTATACACACGAAGCGGAGAACAACGGAGGATTTCCCAACCGCGGCCTCACCTGATGGAGGAAATGGGTTAATTCAAGTCATTGGGGCTCAGGCGCAGATAGCAGAAAAATACGATTGAGAATACTGACCCAAAAGAACAAGTTTGACTTGCACAGATCTATCTGTTGGACCAGAAGCATTTTCGGCCATGAATGAAACAAGCAACCAGTGGCAGTAGTGTAAAGTGTGTTCCTACTGCGTTTAGTAACCCCACTGGTGGCACTACAATTCACGTCCAAGAAAGGTATATCCTTCCATATATATTCTATGCTTTATGTACTACACGCAATGAATCAACGCACTACGCTACGCCTTTGTATCTTGATCAGGATAAAGCAAAACGTAGAATTGCTTGAGCTGGTCGCAAGTCACGAACAATCCGTTGTCCAACTCCACTTCGGTCACCTCGTTGAACACAGCAGGGCATTTGAAAGTGATTTCGTTGCCAGAGATTGTATTATTTTGCCCAGGTGTTTGAAAATCAACACCGTCCGCTACGTCGTCGCTCGAAGCCGGTGTAGTCTCTGGTTGATCTCGCTTCGTCCATCGTGCAGAAGACCGGTGCCAGGGTCCATTATTCAACTCCCTCTTCTGTTGAGTAGCAGGAGCCATTTTCAGAGCACTTGTTTGATCATATAGCCAAAATCGCTCGCTCTTGTAACTGCTGTCATGCTTTTGCAAGAATGCAGCGTACTTCGAGCCTGGGTCTCCGTAGGCAGCGGCCGCAGCGGCAACATGAGGAATTATGTTAGCGACTGACTCTGAACCTGGATCGACTTGCATTGTAAAATCGACTGCTGTTTGAATGGTTGCACCGTTGTTGGTCTTTGCTGTCCAGAAGTCAATTCCAAGGTAGTCGCCTAACTTCGCCGCGGTCTGGACAGAGATGCATCAGATATAAGTACGAGAGAAAACAAGCCATCTTACAATCATTGCTTCGAGGTTAAAACAACGATAATGATAAGGTCTTGACCGAACAGCCTCAAACGGTTGTTCCCCTGACGCTGCAATGTGATCGAGGAATTGGTTCTCGAAGTAACGACTCAAAGCACTCCGCGCGCCAGCAATGTCACCGGCTAACAACTTCACAGCTGCAAGCTGGCCATAAAAATATGTTGCGTGGTTGCTAAACGTGGAATGTCAGAATTTAGGTACTAGAAAGAAGAAAACACATACTTCGCAGAACTGGAGGTTTTCTTCGCGATCGAACTAGTTTCTAACCATTGGACATATTGGGTCATCCACGCCATCATAGCTGCATCCTTTTTGTCATCCCAATCTGGGCTCTTCGCGTTCTTCAGTGCTATGATAGCATTGACAACTTTGACCATGCCTCTCGTATCCAAAACACCTGTGAAAGTTCCCACTTGATGTTCCGGTCCAATTCCACGAATGATTTGCCCATAATTTATGTTTGGAGTCATGGCGGTGGCTTTGGTAAGGAAGAATGTATCGATGAAAGATACAGCCTTTTGTGAGTACGACCGTGTGCCGGTTATAGCGAAACTCAATGCGTTATAGAAGACGGCTTGGGACATATCGTTTATGCCATTTGGCCCAGCCAACATGCGAGTGTCTGGGTTGGCCTGACCATCCTTTCTCTTATAAGGACATGAAGTCCACGCTTTATTATGAGTGAGACAAAAACCCAAATCCTAGTTAGTGCCACTTACTCGCTTTAGGAGCCATGCTAGTTGTGGGTGATGGCGTGCATGAGGAAGATTGGGAAGTCTTTGCACGAGCTTGAGCAGGATCCAGAGTTCCAGTAACGACGTTTTCCGAGGACGTCGTAGATGCGCTCGAAAAAGATGACGATGACGGCCCAAGAAGAGGAAAGTCTGGGCCAACGGCTACAGGAGATCCAATTGGAAAGGCCACAGAACCAGGAAGCTCCAATCCAAGGACGTTTTCTTGGTACCGTTTGTGCTTGAACATTCTTCTGTGATGGAATTGTGATGCAACTGTGGCAGATGCAGACCTAGAAGACGGGCTATTTGAAGGCAACAAGTGCTGCGGCCGAGCTTCATCGTAAGATATCCCTCGCTTAGAAGCACACCAGTGGCAATCTGCCCAATAGCTTTTGGGATATCGTATTCAAGAAACTAAGTGAAGATGTGTTTCACACTTACTAAGGAGCGAAGCTCATGTAATCGTTGCGATTTTTACTAGGTGGAAGTTGATCTTCTGGAGTTTGGATGCCTGGAAAGAAAATATTAGCCGTAGTCCTAAATCGAAGGAGATATAGCCCCACTCCAAGGACCTTTCTTCGCCGAAGTCCCAGCAGCCTGTATGAGCCGAGTGCGTGCATCGGCAGTATCCTTGCTAGGATTCTTCTGCTGGCGTATGAGGTAATCAACATCTACCCAGTCACTGCCATCTCCTAGATCAGAACATAAGAGGTTATTGGGATCAAAGTATGAGGGACAATACCAGTCACGATGGATACAGATCCCAGGAGAAGAATTGTGATAACAAGCGATTTGCGGAACATAGCTGAAGTCGAGAGCGTGACGCAACGCAGTTGCGAAATTTGAACCACTGGGGTCAGAGATAGGCACCAGTCCAAGAGACAACGAGCGGAGATATACAGTGATATAGATAAAGATGTCCCACCGGGGGAGTTTGAAGCGAAAGATGGAGTAAACAGACAAGCTGGTCAAGCTTCAAGGTCGGCTGAACCATGTTCAACTTTTCGACCCTATCTGAGTTCGGACGGTTCCGTGGAATATTTTCGTGAGTCGGTTCGAGGGTGTCTATTCGTGTATAGAGCCGAGTCTGCGTACTGCCATACGATTTGTTGACAATCCTGAACGCGTAAATACTTGTCTGAGCAGCGACGATCTGTTTAGGGCATTCCTTCCAAGTAATCGGATATTTATCCATCTGCTGGGAGGCGGCCCCGGAGGGGAAACGACCGAATATCGGGGTTGGAGACGTAAAGTGAGAAAACGATGGAGAAGCCTCCTCTGAGCCTCTAACGCTATCCAATAAATGAAATTTGTTCGATGATATTTCTGACGTTGCTGGCGATGCTCCAAGCCTATCCCAGGGAATACAACATCATAGGAATTGGTGTTCTCCAATAAGAGTCGATGGCACGACGGAACAAATTCAGAAATTCAGATCATCCAATTTCGAGGATCACGTGGATCAACGTGAACTCCAACCGCTTCGACAAGACATGGACAAATTCTCTAACGAGGATGAATTCGACGCATTTGATCAACTTGAAGATATCGACTGGGATTTGATACCTGGCTTGAACGGAGTTGAGCCCACGCAAGGTTTGCCAACAGGTGACTTCGATGCCTGCCGCCACTAATCAGCTATCCGCCAGAGAGACCGGCGACAGAGCCACCATCCACCATAACTACGATATCCAGCTCGGCCGATGAACATGCCCATCAGATCACGCCTCCATCGCGACCTGCTAGTACCAAGTCACCAAACTACGACCTGGAGTTCGGTGTGATCGATGAGGAGTTTCTTGCTCAATTGAAGAGAATCGAAGACGAATATGCTGCTACCCAAGACGCAGGACCTTCTACTTTTCCCAGTATGTATTATTATTACCGTTCTCAAGCCTTGCAACCAAACTCGGATCAAAGCGCTTTCGCCATTGTCCAATACCTCAAGTGGACGACCCTCTCGTCCATTGCCACGTATGTCGCAGTCACTACACTTCTTTTATTCATATCCTCACTTGTCTGCTTGATCTAGGTCGGTCGCCACAGTCCTCAAAGCGCAAACGATGGCCAGAAAATCTCTCAAGCACATCCAAGAAATCTCGGCGCTCTTCTCCCGCGTCGAACACACCAGGCAAACGTAAAGGGAAGAATAAGAATACTCCCAAAGTCGACGGTCTTCGACAAATGCTAGATAGGCTCGAAGATGAATTGACATGTGCTATGTATGTTTTCTCTGTCGTCTAGTAATCCCCTAGACTAATTTTATCTTCAAGATGTTCAGACCTGTTGTATGTGATGCTTCTCATTGTGACGATCGTCCATCTAAATCCTTCATATGTAGCGCTGTTGCTCACTCAGCTAATCCAGTGAGTGAATAAGGTCACCACGCAGAGCTACTACTCATTGATTTACGCAGTGCGGCCATTCCTGTTGTGGCGAATGCCTCTGGAGCTGGGTGTCTAAAAATGTAAGGACCATGTCAAGTGTCTTGTACACTACGCGTTGATATCTTCGTGCTAGAAACGTAAACCGAATTGTCCTATTTGTCGAACACTTTTGAATCGATCAGCCCCGATGATTCCGAACTTCTCTGTCAATGCTTCAGTTGCAAGACATGTTGAAGAACTTTCATCGCAGCGCATTGATGGCTGGGAATCAGGCGGATCGAAACTCCTTGCTTGGGAGAAACGGGTAGAGTAGGTCAAATCTTCTTAATCTGTTACCATTGATTAATCCATTTACCGATATCTAGGACTTGGAAGTCGCAATCGGCCAATAGAGCTGCCTCCAGCACGAAATTCAAGTTAAATGCCGCTCCTATCAATCCGGAGTTGAACACTAACTATGTGGACGATGGGTGGCATCTTTCTGATGATGAGGACGAAGAATACCATGCTGATAATCTTGTAAACACAATCTATTAATGGCTCCTCTTCTAGTCATTGAGAGGTTGTGTTTACCGATTAGCTTAGTATTTTTCAATAGAAGTTTTCACCTTTTGTCACTAGCGAAGGTAAGTTACCTAGTTCCCTATGCAAACGTGTTATGTTTCGGAGCAATCTACTCTCGTTGTAATCATATTCATATTCTGGCTCGAAGATTCAACGTAACTCTCGGATCTGGCCTCAGATATGGTAGTGGTGTTATTCTTGGGACTATTGAAACGAGCTTGAACGACATCCTCCATATTATGCCTGATTTGAGAAAAGGCTTCAATCTAAGAATTCGTTTATAAACCTTCTTCACAGAGACCAACCACATCAGAAAACGAGATATTAGAGAGAAATGTGATCGAGTGAAACAACCGAACATAAGTAATTGGTACTACGTTCACGCCAATGTAGTGGTTGATGATATATCGACAGATATACAACGACAGAGTTCTCCGAGTCTCCGTAGCCAGAATATTTCCAGTTAGAACAATCAAGCTTTGACTGAATCGGAAGCAGAGGTAGCTCACATTCGCAATCTTCCTCGTACTACTCCCTACGTTACAGACTGCATTATCATCAGCCATAGCCTATCAGCGTCACGGAAGAAAACACAGCATTCCATAGATAGACAGCAATCTCGGCGAGCTCGTCACCGTCATTCTTTGCAAACATATCTGGGGCAGGCACGAACGCGAAAGAAGGTGGCTCATCACTCGTCTACGTGATGCCTACACGGTGGATAGTTCGAAGGCTGCGCAAGTCATCTCTTCCCGAGATCTTTCAAATGACTTCCCTGGAGTAGTGTAGTGACCGCGCAAGAGTGATACATGACGATTCTGCCAGCAGATACAAGTTAGATCTCAAGGGGATAGTATCAGATCCGCTCAACGTTGAGAACTGTACTCACTTGGTATCAAGCTGGCAACTGGCACAAATGTCTACAGTCGTAGATAAGCTTGATTGAAGACGATACTACTTGAGCATTTGAAAGTAGTAAATAGTATAAACTTGTGAGTCATGACTCGGACGTCAATAGATAACGCTGCCGCCGCCGCAGTGGCTGCCAGAGTGACCGAGTCAGTACTTATCAGCCACTCAGCCACCATGGGCTTCAAACTCCGAAACTCTACTTTTCCAGCCACACAACAAAACTTTCACTTCTTCGCCGTCCCTCATCTCGCATCGCGCAAGCGCACAAAAGTCTCAGAGCAATCATTGCCGACACCCCAGCCTTGTAACAAACATGGTACGTATATTTTCAATGAGTCTTGTAGAATCGCTCATGTATGAACTCGACTTGCTTGTTATCGTTGTGCCGCTTTATTGCAGACCCTCGCCGTCGATCTCCTTAACCCAACCGCAAAAACTGAAGCGTCGAGACACAAGCTCAAGCGACTTGTGCAGTCACCCAATTCATACTTTATGGATGTAAAATGCCCAGGTAACGTAGTTCCCCCACGATCGCCGCTCGTGTGCGTTGTGAGGTAGAGGGTGCTGACATATATGGCGATTCTATATAGGATGTTTCACAATCACCACAGTGTTCTCGCATGCACAGACCGTGGTCGTTTGCAGCGCGTGCTCGAGTCCGCTATGTCAACCGCAGGGTGGCAAGGCGAGGTTAACTGAGGGTTCGTTCGCTCCTCTCCTTGTTCCTTTTCATACTGAGGCATACCCCATTAGGGAGCTCATACCGTCGCAAGAACTAGCAGCCGCAGTTTCTTTGTCACGTACACGATCTCCTCATATGTATTACACATACACTCGCATTTGCGCAGAGCAATTTCCTTAACTGCACCTATCAACGTCAATTTTTCATCCGTCTGTTCTGCTCTTGTCATCAATGTCCGGTTTCATCGTTGTCAATGCGTAGGGTAATGTCTACTGCCTTAGTTTGTGTTCAGAAAGATGACAGTCCACTGAGAGGGAAGAACTTCTATAGTTGCACCATTCTAAGAACCTTGTGAGGCTGTCCGCAATCATCGAAAGATTGAATGAATGAGTGGCAAAAAATACCTGGGAGCGGTCGGAATCAATGATGCTTGTATGCTGTACATGAATATCCGATATCTAATATTCACTATTCAATTACAACGTTGACAAATTGGGTCTTGGGGTAAAACATTCAGCATAGCTCAGGCTACGAATTAAACCTCTCCCAGATTCGACGGCAACTGAAGTAACACAGTTCCTTGTCAAGCTCAGTGGAATCGGTCGGCTGATCTCCGAACTTCTGATCCAACTCCATCCTCAACTTCTTCTCTAGGGCTCGGCTCGTTGCTCACTGATGTTCGAGGCATAGAGTCGTCAGCGAAACTCAGATTAGCGCACTTGTGGGGCAGTGTCGTTTAGCTTTGCAAGCGTTTCTGAAGGTATTCATACTTCATAGCGCAACTGGCAGAACGATTCTGATGAAAGTTGCTGACCCAACGAAGTTGTTGAAGATTGTGAAACATTCTATTGCCAGTTCTTGTACTGTAACTCTACTAATCATACCTTCTCAAGTTGACATCAAAGCGAGAACGACCTATGTAGGAATTACACATTTTCGGTGACATATGTACGTTCACCTCTCATATCATTGTTTTTCATTTTATCATCGCTGCTCAGGTTGATCCTACGGGTTCGACTAAAACTTTGAGATCACTGTGATATGGATCGCGTTGCTATTGTAACGTGCCTAAAACCGACTTTCGAAGCTTGTAATCAGCAGCGCTGCATCTTGGAACTCCCTGGCCAACTAAGTTGCGTAATTCTGGACAAACTACTACCGTTTGAGTTCATTCAAGTCGTTATACTTGTGATATTCAACTCGATTCATCCGATGACCCATCTGCAACTACTAATATCCCGTCGCTTGGGGTTTCGATTCATTCACTGAAATAGGGAATCGCGCTATCTCCTCATCATGTTTTGGATCGAGGACGAAGGCTGAGATGCCTTCAAGTTATATAAAACAAAACCAGAAGCTCATACGAAACAGGTCTATATTGTTCCACCTCCTTTTTTCGATTGGGAGTTACAGAACCGCCATGTCGTATCAACAATATGTACTCGAAGTCCAATATGCTAAGGATTCGCTCACTGTCTTCTATGTCACAGGTATGTCCAAAAAGTTGCAACGGTCATCCTTGGATATTGAAGCACAGGATTTATTTCTTGCAGCCGCAGGCGTTGCGCTGATGACGTATGACCATACTCTAACGATCGCTGACGAGTACAAATACATTTGGAAGGCGCCACATTCGATCGCAAAGTATTCCTTGTTGTTGAACAGATATCTCGTCACTATTGTTCGTTCTTTCGATTCGTCTTCTTGCCTTTGTATTCACTGTTATATTCGACAGGTTATGCTCTATACTCTACATCGTAAGCTTTGCTTCCACTTTAGTAGTGATGTGTAACCAGTTTGAATCAGAGCAATGGGGTCCCTGGTTCTACGCTAATCAGCAGCAGACACATAGGTCTGCAAAATTTCGTTTTGTATAAAATTTTGACTAGAAAACCTTGTACGCTACAGTGGCCATATACAGTTTTCTGTTTCGGTTTGCACTGCGACGGCGTCATCTATCACGGCCGACATTCTCATGCTTCATAGAGTCTTAGATTTATGGAGAGACAGCAAGGTACGTTTAAATTTGGAGAAGCTAAAGCAGGAGTTCTGACAGACTTTCAGAGAACGCAAATATTTCTTCGCACTGTGCATGCTGCTAGTGCCTGTGTTCAGATCTTTCTGGTATTATTCATTCTTCTGAGAATGCCTTGTAAGTTGCGTGCAATTGATCACGAAGCTTTTACGATCATGCCCTAGCTTTGAACGAATTATTTCGCAATCCCAGCATTTTTCCTGCGCTTTGGGGTGCTCCTGTAAGTCTGTCACTCAGATGTGGTATGTCAATTGCCATACTTATTATTGTGTAGTTGTTTTCCGAATTTATTACAATCATATTGGTTGTATATAGCACATTAGCAACTCCTCGCTTATCTGAGGTTCCCTTCAGGCGAAGCCTTCAAAAGAACGGAATTTTCTTCTTCTTGTTTGTGATATTTTTACGGCTCAACGTCGTGAGCATCTCTGCTGCTACACGAAGTTTGGCACTAGGCTGGCGATAGTAAATTATACAGTCTTCTTCGAGGTGGATATCGTCTCATTGATAACCGTCTACAGCTCCGTTTGGATAGCTGCCACGATGTTCCTTAACCACACCTTCATCCGATTGCAAAAGGAAGGAATGAGAGCACAGGAATTGTCGATGTCTTTCCATGAACTTGGACAGTATCAAAACTCTACCAACTTCATACCCAGGCGACTCGCGGATCAAGGCTCATCCGATTAGTAGAGAAAGCTGCTCCTGGTTGGAGATATGTACATTCGGGGTCTATACATGAACTGAGCGGCTATCGGTTGAGTAATGTCCCCAGTTATTCTCTTTATTCCTGCTACCGTTATTTATTATATTCTTGTCCAAGTTTGTACAAGCAATCGACAATCAAAGTTTGGACATCCTGCCTTGATATTAGCCCCAGAAAGCAAAATGTAATATCTCCGTTACAGCAGCTTTTCTTTTCTTGACTCGATATTCGCTTAAATTATCATGAAGGAAACTACATATCCCTGTCTTATGCATATGAATCGTTACATACCTGTGTCATGACGATAAAGGACGTCCCCGCTTGGAGACTCTGGGCACGCCTGAGTCTCGCAATTTGCTATTTTTCACCTATTAGCAGTGTAGATGGCGGTATTCAATTGGGCCACTGTACCATCATCATCATCTCCACAAGGAAACGCCGACACGAAAGGCCGGCATACTGGAAAGACACCGTGAGACTTTTGCCGGATGATGCCGTTTCGCAGAATTTGCAAACCGGAAACAAATTTCGAGGAAATGATCTTCAGAAAAGTTAGGGGGTGGCAGCGTGGAGAAATAGCTGAGGCAAATTAACAAAGCGAAGTAACCAAGTGCCAACTTGCTGTTATAGCCACTGATAATCTGTCACCGACGGTTGTGGTTTTCGAATGAAACGTGCTCAGCCTGGGCCTACTACTATGTCACGCCGATGCGACGCCACAAGCCCGCCACAGTTTGACCGTCTATAGCACCCTGTTCATTTGGTTGTGTGGCCCGAGCACCGCGAGGTCTTACCAACTATTCGCCCGCAGCAGTAATTTTGAGTATATGAATTTTGCTGGTTTCATCCTGACGGCGGTGATAATCGTTGCTACGGATGACACACTTTCAAGGCTTTTTCACCATACGAGTGGGAATCTCTGTAGCTGCTAGAAAGCACGCCACTACATTTTGTCAGGAAAACGTGATTGGTCTTACTCCTTATCGACTATATTCTGACAATGGTGAAGTGGGATGACGGAATTATGTATCGGTAGACAAGCTCCTTGCTGCGGCGTACGCGTCTACGCGTGACGTGTACACACTGCACATCCGATACTCTTGGCTTCCTTGATCACGTTTGGTGTGCTAGTGTGCTTGGACTTTGGATGGCCATCGTCTCCTCTCCAGCCTCAAACAACTCAATCGGAGGTCAAATTGTGGATCCAATGCTTAACAGCCCCGATGATTCACGTCTGATTGTGTACGGCGATAACAAAAGATACTGCGGAGAGATGTAAGTCGAGACTTGAGGCTGTTGCTATCATCGGCAATTATTAATATGACTCGACTAAACAAAGCTTCCCGTAAGGAGTGCAACATGCTGGCAGTGCAATGCAACGGATCGCTGAACCCAAGCGCCCAAGATGTGAAGTTTGGAGGCTATAGCATAATATCACGCGTCTCATATAATAAATGTACGTTCAGAATTAATCTTCCTTGCTGTCTTCATTTGTTCGGAACGGTCTGCAGGGTTTGAAGCGACTGAGATTAATGTGGTGTACGACCTCCGTCTTCCTCCCACTAAAGATCGCGCCATATCAGCGTCAGCGCTACGTTTTGGCGTTCTCCGACTCTATTGAAACTTCCCGTCGACCGGGCCGCGCGTACACTGCATTATAACGTCGGTTTGTGTCATCTATTTGACCCGACGTACCTACTTTCGTGATGGCTGATTGATTCATTTGATAACTTGGCTGCGACCATTACTCAACCGACCGATTCGGTCTTCGTCGCTTCGATTCTTTCTTTATCAACTACCTCCACCTTCTCATCAAGTCTAGGATTAAGTACGGAGGCGCAGGGCACCTTTGAGTTGTACAGCAGTCCAAACGGCTTATATCCCAGCGGACTGACGTTGTCCTGCTAGTTCTTCGTGCCTTGTGTTCAATCGGAAGTTACAGAACCTTCATGTCATATCAAGCCGTCGAGTATGCATTCACTACAAAATATCTCATGGGTTTGTCCACAATATTGTCATGATATTCCTTGTATATCGAGTGTAATATCTATTCCATTTAGTCGCAGGCATTGTGATGTTGTTTTATGACCACATTCTAACCTTTCCCGAGGAGGTTCAACTCGTCTGGAAAGCCCCGCACTCAATGACAAAATACGCCTTTTTGACGAACAGATATCTAGTCACTGCAGTTCGTAGTGTTCGATTTACTTTATTGTCTGTGTACTCACCTTTGGCCTTTGTTATAGGTAATGCTCGCCACCTTACATGGTAAGATATGCGCCCATCGTAGTAGCGATGTTTAACAAATTCTGATTCAGAGACGGCCGGCTTCGGCTACGACAGCTTCACATACACAGACATGGGGTAAGTTAGGTTGCATATTTTTATTAGAAGTGTGGACTAGAAAAACGTTCTACATTCTAGATGCAAACTACTGCTTGTTATCACGATAAGCGCTGCCACGATATCTTCCATCACAGCCAACCTCCTCATACTCCACCGAGTCTTGGCTTTGTGGCAGGACAGCAAGGTTCATCTAAATTCAGATTAAAATGGTATTCCGGAGTTCTAACAGACTTTCAGAGAACGCGAATATTCGTTTGCAGCATGCATGTCGCTAGTTCTTGTGTTCATATCGCCTTGACCGTCATCGTTGTTATACAAACATGGCGTAAGTTGCTCGGGAGTTCATTGCGGAGGAGCTGTTTTGACAACAATATTTTAGATACTGCTCTGTGGTCTGTCGACAGTAGCATGTGCGCGATGATGAGCATACCAGCTCTGTTCCCTGCGCTTTGGACTGCGCCTGTGAGTTTCTTGCTTAAATTCGACCTGTCTACCGAATGTTACTTATGATGGTAATAGTTATTTTTCGAATTCAGCACAATTATATTGGTTGTGTATGGGGCATTATTGACCCCCCGCTCATCTGAGGTTCCTATTAGACGAACCCTTCAGAAGAACGGAATACTCTTCTTCTTGTTTGTAATATTTCTGAGGCTCGGCGTCGTGGCTGTTTCTGCTAGTGCGAAGACAGGATTAGCACTTGCTGGGCTCTAGTAAGTTCACGCAGTCTCTTTTGAGCGGGGGTTTTAACAATGTGCTTTCTCCTTTCCATAGCTTCGGTTGGACCGGTAACATGATGTTCTTCAACCACTCTTTTATCCGGTTACGTCAAGCAGAAACCGAGGAAAAGCGATTATCAATGCCTCGTTTTACAGAAACAACGTTGTATACCTCTGAGATTGTGCCCATCACACGATCAAGGACGACGCATTCGCACTCGGAGTCCTCAGGCGAATCATACAAACTTCTTCTGATTCGAAACTAATGATATTGAGCAGAGCTGAACAATTGGAGTCTTCGACTATGCTGGATTTTTTATTAATACTAATGTCTTATATCGTCGATACGTTTCCGTGACTTCGAGATTCGATTTAAATAACTCTTAGATTAAGTAGATTGTCCTTGATCTGTGTGCACCTCTAGTATTGATTTGCTATTTGATTACAATTGTTTGTAACTCTCGTGTCGACTATGTAATCTGTTTATTGTACTTCACACGAATTTGATGGCTTGCCATATCGACGATAGCCATATGTACTGTATCTTTCTTCTAAACAATTGACCCTGCCTCAGGCTCAGTATATTTTTGGAAAATCTTTCTGTGCGAATATTCTCACAGATTAGCGTCGGACCTCGGGAATAAGCGAAAGATTGAAACCCAGCCTGTGCATTGCCGATTTGTGACTCATCATCGCAACCAGGGCTCAACCTTATCTCTGCTGTAATCTCCTGGATACTCTCAATTATGCTGGTTACATAGTTGACGATCAGAAGATTCTGTACCGTCCAAGCCGTGATGCATGTGGCATTATCAGTAGATTCTGGGCCACATATCCTTTCTTCCCTGTCAGACTTGTGTCTACACTTCTGTTCACATCTGATTTGGCGGACGACCGGCCAGGAAATGTGTCCTGTTTGTGTGGTAGAATTGACACTGAGCGACTTCGTTGGATCATAGGTTCCTGGTAATAGGCGTTTAACTCAAAAGGTGCGTCACGGTGTGCTGTATGCGCCAAGGTTTGCCCTGACTGTGCCGTTTTCATCCAAACGCAGTCATATAAAAACCGTTCTGTTGAGATGGGTTAACGGTATATCCTGGTCATCGCTAGTATCTTTGCCGAGCTGGTCGCAATGGGGAAACCACTGCTCTTTCTCGGTCGCATCATGTTGTTATTAGCTAAACTGGATGCTGTTGGCGTGTCGACTCTGGATGAATTCTATGAGGTTACCATCTCGTCCTTACTTGCTCGCTTTGGCCCATTTGTAGGCGTCGATCCGTTATAGAGATGGCATGTCCTTCGTCTAGATGGGCCCAACCCATATCACCTGGGCCGGTCGACTACTACTGACATATTGACAGTTATAGTTCGTTGTCAAAGATCAAGCATACGTTTAGTGACATGGGTCCTTTCAACGGAGTTCTGACCTAACCCTGCCAACTATTCTATATCTACGACTTTGATGAGATCCGCAGCAAAAAGAGGGAGGCTGTTGTCTTTTTGGGATATGATGCATTTGCAAGTACAGAGCGGTTCTAAAAGTGTTCTCACGGACAAAATTTTTATGACTGCGTATATGGGCGAGTCGCTGACTCAGAGCCCCGGCTGTCCATCATCATGTTGAATTTGCCGAGGGATCTATGTAGCCTCGCTATGGTGGGCAAAGAGAGACCTTGTTCAATTACAAGTACGTCACTTTTGATTTGTGCCTTCTTTGTGAGTTGTATTGATCATATTATAAACGCTTTGTTCTTACCGCCCTGTTTCGTTCAGCCTTTCGATATATTGGATGAAGCTATGTCCGACCGGTGTCAGTGCGTGTATGTATTGGGAGGCCGGATATTATTCAATGTTGACAATTTTGCTTATCAGGCCCCGAATTACCAAGATCTCGACCTGGAAAACATATCTCAAAAGTCCCGAAGCCTTAGGCTCCAATGATCAGAAAGCTCATTGAAGTTCTTGGTTTTCTCACTTGATAGTAATGCTCTGGCGGGTCTTCAGGTCCGACTAATCTCACGGTGATGCGTGATTTCCGCCTTCCTCGATATATCACGTCACATCGGAAATACTACTTACATCTTGGAACGTCCCGGATTCCTTGATTGAATCTTGATTTTAACCACCTGAGCCTCGCGTGTATTTTTGTGATGTCTATCTATTCATTCGGCGTCCTTCTTATTCTTGCGATGATTTGTTTCATTCATCTGATGAACGGGATATATCTATTGTCCCACCGATTCAGTCTTTGTGAGTTTCCTCCTTCATCAAATATTGGATCAAAGGCGGAGATGTTTAGTGGCAGGGGCCTTTGAGGTGTATAACAGTCCCAACGGTTCACATTTGAAGGGAGTGATATTGTAACTTCAGCCTCTCGTGTGCTATTTTCGACCTGGAGCCGTAGTACTTACCAACTCTCCATGTCGATCCCCTCTCTTCAATCTGCAATCCTAGACATTCAGGACACGATTGATATCAGATATGTCACAGGTATGTCCACGCAAAGTTATTCCTGTCATCCTTGGATATTGAGTATAGAACCATTTCTTGTAGTCGCAGGCGTTGTGACGTTGCTATATGATCATTTTATAACCATCGCAGACGAGCATCAATACGTCTGGAAAACCCCACACTCAATCACAAAATATGCCTTTTTGATTAATAGGTATCTCGTCACTATTGTTCGTGGTGTTGTCCGATTGGTCGTCTCCCGTCTGTGTACACTTACCTTTGCACTTGGTCACAGGTAATGTTTGCTGTCTTATGCGGTGAGCTTTTATTTCGATCGAAGTGACGATATGTAACCAATTTTGAATCAGAATTGTGTAATTTCAACGGTACTTTGTATTCGAAAACGAGGTGAACCAAATCGCGTCTTCTGGATATAAAGTTTGCTTAAGGGTTGTGTACTGCAGATGCCAGCTGCTCCTTGTGATTCCGATTTGCACTGCCACGGTATCATGTATCACGGCCAACGTTCTCATACTCCATCGTGTCTTGGTATTGTGGAAGGACAGTAAGGTTAGTTCACGCTTGGATAAGATCCTAGTAGAAGATTCTAACAGGCTCTCAGAGAACGCAGATAACGCTCTGCGGCATACATGTCGCTAGCGCTTGTATTCATATCACCCTTACCGTGATCGTAGTTGTGAGAGCGTGGCGTGAGTTGCGTACGCTTTTTTTCGAAGAAGCTATTTTAATGACCGTATTCCAGCTAATATTTATTGGTCTAACGTGGTGTACACATGCTCCATGACAACAATACCTTCTTTGTTTCCTGCAATTTGGGGTGCGCCTGTAAGCCTGTTTCTCAAACGTGACTTGTCTAGTACTATCTTCTGAACATCACTCATGACTGGTGCTAGTTATTCTTCGAATTCAGCACAATCATATTTGTTGTATATAGCGCCTTGGCGACTCCTCGATCGTCTGCGATGCCCGTCAGACGGGCCCTTCAGAGGAATGGAATTCTATTCCTCTTGTTTGTGATCTTTCTACGGCTGGGCTCCGTGATTGTCTCCGCAGTTGTAAGGAAGTCCTTGTCCTTGGCTGGTCTCTAGTGCGTCTAGGCTTTATCTCTTTCGAAGCGAATTTTCTCATGATACTATACACAACTCGGCGGCACAGCTTCGTTTGGGCAGGTACTATCATGTTCTTTAACCACTCCTTTATTCGGTTGCGTAAAGCAGAGATGAAACACCGGCGACGATTGCCAGTATCTACTAGCGGCGGCCCTGAATGGACAGCACTTTCTATCCAGATTATATCCACCACACGCCCGAACACAATAGATACGCAGAGAGACGACGTGAGGGAGTCATATAGATTGCTTCTGATTCGAGACTCGACACAATCGTGACTGGAGGTGTCGCCGGCAAGCTGTGCGAATGGTAGTGTCTTTTCGAGTGTATTCAGATGTGTCATTTATAGAAATCATAACCTTTGTATCAAGTAGATATTCTGGCGGCTCTGTTTGCCTTAGCGTGATGTAACTCTTGTTATTAAGCAAATCGAGCTATTATCTATCTCTTGATCAATTTCTGAATGCTGATAGGCCACTGTGGCTCCCATCATGATGTGGCGACATACCAAATTCTAGGAGTGCGACATGTCCAACTTGTTCATCCTTGTTTCATGTCTGCAACGTCATACATACGCTCTGGACTCCTCTGATTGCTCTGATTGACGCGGTTTGTTTCAAAAAATTTCAACGCTCGCATCCTGAACTATAATCCTAGATGCTATTGTACCTCACGGTTGTATGCGGCCTTAGGCTGATGCACACTAAAGTTTAGCCCAGTGTCCGTTTCACCCGTCTACACACACGCACTTTGTTGAGATGACGATCAAAATTTAGGTCGTAGTAGGCCAGGGTTTTTCTTGCCTGAATTGCTCAATTGGAAATCAATTTCTCGGTCCTTGGACATGGCCGATGATATCAACTTGGTGTCTGATCCTTTTTTACGGGCGCATGCCGGATGGTTTCTATGTTGTATGATTTCCCGCCGTCCCGGAGGTCGTGGCTTCGTGTTGGCTTCGCGCTCGCCATTTGTAAGCGTCGATCCTCACGGAGCCTGATTCATATGCCAATGATGTGCGCACCCGACTCGGATGGCCGTTTCCTTTCTATCGGACTCAGCTTACCGCATCACACTGGATCACACAGGCTGTGATAGTACGTACGCGGTATCAAATACAACGAACTTATCTCAGGCTCATACATATTTTTCATAGACAAATTCCTGGCTACGCGGTGAAGCTTGTTGTGAACTTCTGTAATCAAATTCAAGAGATGCCTGTTTCTCTTTTGGCTATATTCATATAGACGACCCTGACTGAATAGGTCGGAGAAGACTATGCATGGGCTTGAAATTCAGCTTGGTGTACTTGTTGCGCGGAAGAAGTCGATCCCTACGCGCCATCAATTCAAAAATGCCTTTAGCGGCGTTGTCTCGCTACGCCGTGACTTACCCTGTTACAGTTCACTTTCGAATGATGCGCATCGTGGTACTCAGAGCTTAGGTTGCAATGTCTGCAGTTTTTTTTTCTTAGACCACCGAATAGCCCAGAACTCGAGTGGCAAACCCCATCCTTAACAACCCTGCCAGTAAAACCTCAGAGTCAAGCTCCAAGCTTGAGTCCTTAATGACTGGCGATCATAGCAGATACCGCGGAGTTACAGGATAAAACATGTTACCATCATTCGGCCTCTTTTGTAACTTTCTACAAAATCAAACACCATGCAGGGGGAAGCAACGTGTAGGTAGCCGTACCCGCTTCAACGCCGCAATTATTGAGTTCAAGCGCCCGGGAATATAACAAGCTGGGAAGGATGGCTAGCGCGAACAAGATCTCGGGCCCAGGGATCATATTATGCGATTCATGATTCGCCATGTATGTAGTGCGTCGTAACTTTTCCACCTCTCATTTCCTCGCAGTTCCCATTTGGCTAGACTTGGCGATCTTCAGATCCGATTTACTAAACCATTGGGGGGTCACTGTGATGTGCACGACCCGTCCTGACAACGCCATGACTTGGAACTCCAATCTAACTTCTATTACAACTTTCACAACTTTCATTGATCAGGGCCACGCTTGTTGATCCAGCAAGTCCAATACCGGTTTGTGACATCCATTGGTCCGTCCTATTCATTGTTATGATACCTGATCAGATTCTGATGGGCTCCCTGCGACGGTTCGTTATTTATCAGTATCCATCATGTGTCTGACCGAGAACGGGGTTTTTGACAGGGGTACCTTTGAATCCTATATTACCCCCAAAAGCTTATACTCTTGCGGGTTGACGTCGTCCCGCTGGCCCTTCGCATCTTTTCTTCAATTACATAGGGCTACTGAATCCCAATGTCACTTCAATCCGATCCTTCCTTAAGTCAAGGCATTAGTGATACATTCACTACAAGATATCTCACGGGTCTGTCCACAAAATTGCTACAGTCGTCCTTGGGATATTGAATATAGAACACATTGCTTGTAGTGGCAGGCGCTGTAATGTTGCTCTACGACCATCTTCTAACTGCCGCCGACGAGTACCAATACATATGGAAGGCAGTACACTCGATCACAAAATATTCATTTTTGTCGAACAGATATCTGGTTCTAGTTGTTCGTGGCGCTTGAAATGCCTTTTTGCTTGCGTACTCACTTCTTTTCTTCTTTTTTTTTCTTGGTTACAGGTAATGCTCGTTACCTTGCACGGTATGCTTTGCTTCAGAAAAAGTTATGAAGCGTAGCTAAGCTTGAATCAGAGATGTGTGGCTTCAATGGATACTCGTATTCAGACAGAGGGTAAGTCAGATTGCCCATTTTTTGCGTGGAATTTTAGGTAGAAAATTTGTACGCTGCAGATGCAAGCTTCTACTTGTGATCTCTATCGGCGCTGCCACGTTATCATCCATTACGGCCAACTTCCTCATACTCCATCGTTTCTTGGAATTGTGGAAGGATAGCAAGGTTCGTCCAATATCGGATAAGGTGCTAGTTCAAGGATCTAAGAGAATCTCAGAGGACGCGGATATTCCTTCGCTGTGTGCATGCTACAAGCGCTTGTATTCATATCTCCCTGACCGTGATCGTGATAATGAAATCATGGGGTAAGTTGCAGACATTTCATTACAGATACAGATGAACTGTTTTGATCACAATACTTTAGCTCATTCCAATTGGTCTCCGATTGTGAACATGTGCACAACATCGGTGACGCTCACTTTGTTCCCAGTGCTTTGGGGCGCACCTGTGAGTCTTAATTACTTCAGATCGGACTTCCTACCATAATTTTACTGATGATATTATCTGTGACAGTTAATATTCGAGTTCAGCACAATAATATTGGTGGTATACAACACATTGGCAACGCCTCGTTCATCTACAGTTCCGTTTAGACGAACCCTTCAAAAGAACGGAATTATCTTCTTCTCCTTTGTGATATTCGTACGGCTCGTCGCTGTGGGTGTCTCTGCTACTGCGAGAAAGTCAATAGCTGTGTCCGGGCTGTAGTGAGTTCATGTACACACACACACTCTCTCTCGAGCAGGAATTTCTCACATTGCATAACCGTCCACAGCTTCCTTTGGACGGCTACCACCATGTTTTTCAACCACTCCTTTATCCGGTTACGTGAAGCAGAAGTGAAGCAGCAGCAATTGTCGATGTCTTGCCATGAACGAACACTGCCCACCGTCGAGTTCCTACACACCGCACGTTCAAGTACGAATTGTCCATCGTTGGAGGTTTCAACTGATGCATATAGGCTGCGCCTTATTCGGCCTGCACATCTGTGATGCAGTAGAGCCCAGGTTGAAAAATCAGTTTCTTTCCCAGAGGGGAATTAAACTTATCTTTCTGTAATATGTTAGACAGATGTCCGCGATATGCCGGCACCACGTTCGTTTGACTAGTACGCCTAGAGTATTGAGCTCTGGAGCTCCAGGTTTGCCTGGATATATTACGGCATTGTACATCATAGATTGCCATGTCAATTACCGCCTTCTCCTTCGAAATTAATGCGGCTGCCTGCTGGTTTACGTCTCTCTGCCATTTGGCTGTGGGCCGTGAACCAATCTTTCAATGGTATCGATTGTGCTGATAGATCACGGTACTGATGGCATACATGCTCCAGTAGCTTCATCCATTCTTCCCTGGCTTATACGTTGGGCAAAAATACTCACTACACCGTATATCCTTCGTCGACACGGAATGCTTATCAAACTCAACAATTGACATTCAAGGTGTACACCAAGTGACATTCACGAAAACACTACATTGTTGAATTGAAATCGTCATTACTCCAAGACAAACCACTTGACCTCAGATGGCCCAATCGTGGCGATCAGCTTGACATCTGATGTTGGATGTTATCTCCGCTGTGGATTAATGGAACTGCGGCTTGTGCGAGATTACTTGCGCGCTTCGCCCATTTGTAATCGCAGACCCTATGCCAAGATGAGCCTTTTGTTGATTCTCTATACAAACTCCACTCACTTGCATTGAACATGGGTAGTTGTATACTGCACTATCAAGGACTGGATAAACATTGAGACAGGTGCATGATTTCCAATAAAGCTCTGGCCTATTTTTCAGCATCTTTTAGTATCTGAAACTTCGACGAAGCCAGTAGCGAAGGGAAGGAGAGAATCTTCTCAAGTTTCAAAGGACTCCGAATGCGGTTCTGAAAATCCATATACACTTGGGAACAACTTGACAAAAAAAAAGGGAAAGAAAACCCCGTATATTCTTGGGCGCCTCGCTCGAGTAGGGCGGTTATGCTGCGATCTATACAAGCTCCGGACTGGTTTAGCCTGCGAAACAACACTGCCAGCATTGCTATCTGGAGCTAGTCTTAAAGTACACGCCCCGTGGGGTCGTCTAAATTGCTTTGACGGCCACCGTGTCTGTGTAACAGGGGAGTGAGACGAGGCATTCATATTTGAAAGATCCATGCCAAAGAGACCCCTATTAAAGTACAAAAGTATAAGGGTGGTTCGACCGTAGAAGCTCTGCAGTTTGATACTAGACTGCTACGGGTCAGCGAGTCGCCCGTTACAGTGACGTTTGCGCTCCGAAAGGTCTGGTTCATTATATAGCGCACGAAGTCGCGTAGTGAATGTGAAACTGAGTATGTTGGTTTGGAGCTTACTGCGTGGGCGGGTGAGGCGCTGGCGATGAACGAAGCGAACGGAGCAATGGAGCCTGAAGGTGAGCGGAAGGGGTGGGCTGAAACTCCGGAGCGTGAACCGAGCCAGAAAAGCCTGTAGATTCGAGGTGAACAGGGAGAAGGGATAGTTCTGCAGACTATGGAGATAATAACGGAAACATATATATTATGGGTGCTCTTCGAAATCAGTACGGAGCTTGAGCTTGAGACCTATGGCGTGCGGAGCGACGTGTGGTGGGTAAAAGAAACGAGGGCGATTCAAGCTGAGCGCTGCGATAACAAAGCCCTCAAAATCCAGATGACTATGTCGGTGAACTTCGAAACACCAAACACGAAACACGTGTCAATCACTGAACACTTCGCACAACTTGACTTCGAATTTGAACAATTGCCTCCGACTACTATACCCTTTGATCAGACGAAAGCAACATATTCTTGATGAACGGCCAGAAAGTAAAACATTATCTACTATTGCTTTTCGGGGTTCAAAGGTATGTGTCGTCGATACTTTCAAAAACTTGAAGTTTGAAGCTTGAAGCTTGAAGGTGATCAAGGCACAGTTTGTCCGATACAAATAGACACAAGCATTCTCGAGCGCTGACAAGCATCGAAGACTCATATATTCAGCTGTCAATGATACAGTAGTGCAAGCGAAGAAGTGAGAGGTGGGTGACGCGATGACGGTTCAGGCCTGAGAGACAAATATTACACGTCTGATCTCTCATAATATATGTACGAATTCATCTCCCACCTCCAGGTTCAAGTTGTTCTCATTTAGTCACATAGGGATATTCAGGCGGATCCGACTCCAGGTTGTCTCTCGTGCAGGATCGTCCCTCCTCTCTCTCTCGTAAACATCATGAATTTTCAGCCTGGGGGGGACTGCGGGGCCGGTTCAGCGGTATTTGGGTCACCTGCTGTTTGAGTAAATAGATCATTGATAATATAGATATCTCAGCCGTTGATCTACCTGACGTCCGGCCCCTTTAGCAGCGCTAACATCCTGGCACTCCCCGAACAATTCTATTACGCCTTGAATTCATTTTTCACGGCACCGCGCATGCATTCAACAAGTTCGGGTTATTTTGATGACATCCATTCATTCAAATCTCTTGGGAAATTTTCCTTCATCAGAGGAACTTACTACAACTGTTATTCCACAGGTACAGTCTTTCAGATTCGTTCTATATCGCACGGAGCATCACGCCACCTCTTGATCTAGTACTAGATCAATAACGGAGATGAATGGCGCCTCTGACTTGTATAACAAGTCTCCTAATGTTCATGCCTCGTTATAGGCTCTCGCCGCCCCGCCTGCTCGCAGCTTGTTTTCGATTTGGAATCTCAATGTCATCATCCATAATCCAAGGCTATCATGATGCATTCATGATGAAATATCTTACAGGTCTGTCCACATCGCTGCTATGGTCATCCGTGGATATTGAGTATCCGATCCCGTTTCTCATAGTCGCAGGCGTCGTAATGTTGCTTTACGACCATCTTCTAACCACTGCAGACGAGTATCAATACATATGGAAGGCAGCGCACTCGAGCGCAAAATATGCATTCTTGTCGAACAGATATCTGGTCGCTTTTGTTTGTGGTGTTTGATTTGCCTTCTTGCCTGCGTAACTTACCCTTGTCCTTGGCTACAGGTAATGCTCGCTACTTTACATGGCAAGCTTTGTTGTATCAGTAGTTGCGACACAAAACTAAGCTTAAATCAGAGATGTGTGGCTTCAATGGATTTTCGTATTCGGACAGAGGGTAGGTTCAATTACACATTTTTGTATAAACTCTGGCTAAGAGGAGCTCGTACGCTGTAGATGCCAGTTGATGCTTGCTATCTCGATCGGTGCTGCCACGATATCGTCCATCACGGCTAACATCCTTATACTCCATCGCGTCTTGGATCTATGGAAGGATAAGAAGGTTAATTCAAATTTGGACAAGGTTCTAACCGGGAGTCCTGACACACTCTCAGAAAATGCAGATAATTCTTTGGAGCACGTATGCTGTTAGCGCTTGTCTTCATGTCTCGCTAACAGTAATCATAATTGTGAAAGTATGGCGTAAGTCATATGCATTTTACAACGAAGCTGATTTGACAACTATATTGCAGCTTACGCCATCTGGTCTGCCGAGGTGCAAATGTGTTCTGTGACGGCTATATCTTCTTTGTTTCCTGTGCTTTGGGGTGCTCCTGTAAGTCCGTTGCACAGATGTGACCTTTCTGTCCAAACATCACTTACAATTGTGTTAGTTATTTTTCGAACTCAGTACAATATTATCCGTTGTACACAGCACGTTAGCAACCCCTCGCCCATCTGACGTCTCCTTTAGACGAAGCCTTCAGAAGAACGGAATCCTCTTCTTCTTGTTTGTATTCTCTATACGGCTCGCCATCGTGACGATGTATATGGCCGTAACAAGAAAGTCATTTTCCTTTGTCTGGCTCTAGTAAGTCCAAGCAGTCTCTTTTGCAGTCGAGATTGATCATGTTGCCATGACCATACATAGCTTTGTTTGGACATCCATTACGACATTCTTTAATCATTCCTTCATCTGGTTGCGCAAAGCTGAAGTGAAACATCAGTCCTTGTCTATACCTTGGGAGGAAGCACCGTCATATATTGGAATTCCGCCCACTCCTAGATCAAGCACGCACAGCGAGATTTCAAGAGATTCTTATAGATTGCGCCCAATGAGAGACACCCGTAACTGCGGTTCAGAGTTCGAGTGGAGCGATTAGCGTCGTCGACTTCATTCAAGGTTTTTCCTTTTTTATTCTATCGCTTTGAAAATGATGGTCTGTATACAACATGTATTCATAGGCAAATTTCTTTGCTACATGACGTTCTATCTACTATCCAGATAACTATTAGTACTTAAATTTGTACCTTATATATACCAGGTTTTGTGATTTGTGCTGGGAGACGCCAGTTATACCCATGTTCTTAAATTTATTTAGCTTATTGTAACGTAGTTGCGCATCCAATAATCTTTTCGTTATTGCGACCGTCCTACGGTGATCAATAGTCCAAATCAAAGCCTCTGGTTTCTGCTTCAGCTATGAAAGGGATTTCAGAATACATGTGTTGACATTGCCTGCAGAAGGATCATCACTGGTGAGTGTTGAATGCTATTTACTACATGTACTCGGTCCAGCGTGTGTTAATATGACTCGGAGACGGGACAGGACAGAATGAACATGCGAATTCATGGAATGCTGGGATAGTGATATAGCTCAAAGTGATAGCCTTACAGTCTGCGAGTGGTGTCATTGATGATGATTGGTCTGATTGATTTCACCGATTTGACATCGACGTCCTATGGAAGGCACGGAAAGTGCCCAAACCTTTGACGAATAAGGAAGCAGAGCTCAAAAACTACTGTCGATAACAAATCGGTGAGGTTACGAGGGATGTGGTGGGCAAGTTGGTATTATTGGGTAGTGCTGCAGAAGGCCTCCGTCTTGGATGTCCAAGAACGTCGTTGATACCCGCTCTCCTCGTTGGAATCAAAGGAGAAAATGGATAAGACGGTAGGAAGTCCAGCGAGGCTTGAACTAGGTTAGTGTTGTGCCATTGCCAGTACAAGTGGAGACACTGTATGGTTCAGGCTGGATCAAGTCACGGTCACCCGGGCCCGGGCGTCGATTCCCACCTTCCAAAATGGGATCCAATGTACGGTGTCACTTTCAACCGTCTCTTGATGTTCTCGGCCTCACCGTTCCGAAGCGTTTCCAGGCCGAGCTGCGACTACAATGTCATCGGTTTATCGGACGTTGGACCAGTTCGATCTCACCGCCATCTAAAATGAGCCAAACGAGCACAACAATGAATGATGTCATCACCTCGCAGATCCTTCCAATTCGTTTGGCTGTACTAGTACTAAACGGTGGACATGCATGTCAATCCTCCTCCCTCTCTCCCTCCGTCAAGACCTCTCGTCAATGCCATAAAATATCTGTCTTAAGAGACTGCACGGCCGCTCTTGCGATATTCGGGCCCCCCGGCGCTCGAATAAACTATTATGATCCATCGATGTCTCAGGCGTTGATCAACGCGGCATCCGGCCCTCAAATCAGCACCGGCAGGTATTCACATCCTGGTGCTTCTTTGATAATCTTACCTTATGTCGATATCATTAACTTCTGCCTCGCAGCTGTTTCAAGTTTTGTATTGACGACTATCAGACTTATGGATTGAACTGATATGTCCGAGCTACAACTATTATCCTATAATCCCGTCCTCGATTTAGTTGT
Source organism: Sarcodon aspratus (assembly GCA_003313825.1). Taxonomy (NCBI): domain Eukaryota; kingdom Fungi; phylum Basidiomycota; class Agaricomycetes; order Thelephorales; family Thelephoraceae; genus Sarcodon; species Sarcodon aspratus. The sequence continues at coordinate 67,146 of QLOR01000054.1, forward strand.
ATGGTGAAGGCACCATGCCACCTCACGATCAAGCACAAGCTCTTGACGGTATCTTTTTTTTCCGCAGCAGAAACTGGTCTCTAGACTCTATGTATCGTCCACTGGCATAATTTCGCTTGGACGGTTTTCAATCATTCTTTCATCCGGCTTCTTGAGCGGAAAGGAAGCTCATGTGAAGAAACGGCATCATACGTTGAAATTATACCCACCCGTGGAACAAGCATGCACTGGGCCGCCCAGGGAGGTACTACCCTCCTGGGCGGCCCAGTGCATGCTTAGGAGCTTCCTTTTTCAGATGCCACTTGCCGGCGATGCCGAACGATCTGTGCTTTCTGATGATGTCGGACACACAGCATACAAATGTCACCTCTTCTCGATTTGACGTCGAGGAAAATTGTTACGTATGGCTATGGCTATAGCTGCTTACCCTCCAAACACAAAACCGTAGCTGTATAGTCCCATTGTCGACGGAACGCGGGTATACATCCAGCAAGCTTGAACTGTGTTGTGATATTTATTCAAGACTCGACTCAGTCACTTTCTCTTGCGCTGCTCAATTAACACCTGATGAGGCGGCTTGATCTACTATTATCTAATAAATCCGGTATTCGATCCGTTCTTTACCCCAAAACCAACTCCGGCTCAGGTGTTCTGTCAGGAATGGATCCTGCCAGTTTCGGAGCCGTATAAGAATCTTAGGTTCATGGTGACATTCCCCCGATTGATACCCACCATCTGGAAAGTGCATGACGACTATGCACGTCTAAGTAGTCTAGATAGCCCGGTTAGGTCATTTGTCA